>MU187080.1:67619-79853 GCA_016904865.1 Pissodes strobi
AAATACCCCTCTCTAAAGTACCCACATCAAAATTATTTTTTTTCGAATATAATTTTTAAAATTTTTTTTTCGCTTTCATTACAGAAACGGTCAGAGGGATCCACGTACATGACACCCACGTACAAATATTTTTTTTAAATCACATACAGGGTGTTAAAAATAGAAATTTTCCCAAAAAATCCCCGATTTTCGAAATATTTCTTAACGGCACAATTTTTTAGACCAAAAATTCGACCTCCGCGCCCCCAAATACCCCACTTCAAAGTACCCACTTCAAAATTATTTAAAAAATATATGTTTTTCAAATTTTTTCCCCGGTTTATAACCAAATGGATTAGAACGATCCATTTGCATATCACCAACGTGCAAACAAAATTTCCAAAATCATATACAGGGTGGTAAAACAATACATTTTTTAAAAAATTCAACTGTTTTCGAAATATTTCAGTACAGATAACTCATACGACCTTTTCGATGCTAAAATCGAACTCAACGCACCTAAACCCCCCCTCCCACATACTATATTCGAAATAAAAAAGATCCCCTACGAAATTCCCTATTTCGTGTCGAAATTTGAAGAAAAATTACATTTTATCGAATATCTACCTTATTTGAACTCCTATCTAAAAACTTTATAGGAGCTTTTCGATCGACCTTAAGACGGCGCAGATAGTGGCGAAAACCGATTTGAGATATCTCTCCGTTACCACACAAATGAAGAAAATATAAAAATCACGTTTTGTCGATTTGGAAAAAAACGAAAGGTCGTACAATCAAACTGGATACGGCACATTATAGTACCCAACGAGACACATCTTTTTCCCATTTAAAGTTTACCTCTAACTCTTACCGTTTTCGAATTATAGCCGATTTAATGAAAATCTCGATTTTTTAGGGTACACACTACTCTGTGAATTTTTCCGAATATATTTTTGAAAAAAAAATCGGTTTTTATTACGGAAACGATTAAAGGGGTCCATCATTTACATGTTATTAACATAAAAATAAAATTTTCAAAAGCAAAAAATAATTTTTTTTTAAAAATCCTCTTTTTCGAAAAAAAAACGGCTATATATTTTTTAAGTTCGACGACTCACATACGGGCTAAAGGCCATCGAAATACATTTTTTGGTGGTATGTATTTTTTTCGTATCAGTCGAAGTTTTGGAGCTACGACCATTCTCGAATTTAAACGGCCGATTTCTCGAAAACTAAGAATACTATTTTTTTTCGTAAAGAACTTTTTTGTCGGCTTTGAGGTCCTCTACATACATGCCGAATTTCAAATCGATCGAAAAAAAAGCCGATAGGTTCCACCGATAGGTTCCAGGTAGGTTCCGCTTCCTATGGGACAAAATGATGGTTAGGTCGATGTAAAAATACGGTTTTTGTCGTTTGCCGAAATTCTTGTTTTGTCTACCGGAAACTACCCGTCAAAAAACGTGTTTCGCGATTTCCCCCACTTCTCGATAAAAATACGGGAAACGGGGGGCGTGGGGGGTACCCACTAATCGGCCAACCCCGAGTCTTCATGGCGGAGTTTGGTCGCGGCAAAATTTCGCTCCAAGCTCCCGTTTTGCCAGAAATCGCGAAAAACCACGCGATTTCCATATAGCCCTCCAAAACCCCCCTTAAAATCGAGTCCCGGCATACCCGATTTAATTCTAGGTAGCCCCAACGTGGTACATCTACCATGAAAATATAGACCCTGCAGGTCATCTCCTTATACCGGAACCTACCGGTTAAAAAACCGCGCGGGCGCCTATTCGCCGGATAGATCATTATTGACTCCTTAATTGGTCTGTTGTAAGGGGCGGCCAAATCCTGCTCGCCTCGGGCGGCCTAAAGCCTGGAGACGGGGCTGTGTGGATGATTCATTATGTTTATCAGACACATTGTTGCCTATTAGAAAGGGGATTGTAAAAGGTCTATATGATCGAATGAAAATAATTGGTAATAATCGTAATTTCAACGTAGAAAAAAAAGAATTTCTAAACAATATTTTGATTAATAACACCTATCATATTGATTTTATTCAAAAATATTTTATAGAATTCGAACAACCAAATATTAGACAAAATCAAAATGGACAAAAGTACTAAATTTAATATTCGTATCCGTATTCGACGATGCTTCTATTGGACAGAACATTTTGGCGCCAATTTTTATCCGGATATTTTAAGAATTCATTCGACGTCGTACCGGCGCGGCGCACAGAGGGCAATTTTGATAAACAACTAGGAAATATTTCAAAATTTATAAATTGCATTCAACGATTTTTATATATGTTACCTGAAAGACAATACTCTAGCTAAGCGCTTTCTAGATTTTTATTAGATTCCCTTAATCGAGTATGCCGTGGTAACGTAACAAACAAAAGTCAACGCCATGCGCCATCATAATTTTCCGCGTCATTAAACAAGTATTCCTTGTCATATTCAAAGTGTCTTAAATAATAATTTGCTGTGCATTATTTGAGATTTTTGGTGTTGTTTATTAAATTTGGGTAAGTACTACTTATTTTAGTAAAATTTAGAAATAAAATAGCCAAATTAGATGATCAATTTCTTTTGAAGATATGTGCTCATTTAATTAATAAAAATCTAAATAAAACAAATTAAGCAGGGTGCATGTATCGGTGTTGGCCCGTGTTTTCCCTAAATCATATATTTTCAGTTAACTGTACTCAAACGCTGTTTAATAAGCTAAACTTCATGTGCCAGGAGTTGAGAACAAATATGGAACTCTTTTGTTTCAGATATCATGTCATTCACAAAAAGAGAGCTGTTCACCGTTTGGTCTCAAAAAAAACTCAGTAAGCGCTAAAAATGCTGCAGTATTAGAGTATGTTATGAATAAACTTAATTTGAAAGAATGTCGTGATGCAGAATATTGCAAAATAAAACAAACTATCAATTCTTTTAATAGTGCAGTATCGAAAAAGTGGAGAAACAGTAATCGAGAAAAAAGAGTGGCTTCATGGAAAAATCACATTAAGGGAAACTGATTTGACTTCACCTAATCCTCCAAGTAAAAGAAGAGGCCGACCAAGCAAAGAATTTCAAGAACTTGGAGAAAAGACTAAAAGACAAAGAATTTTGCCGCTTTTAGAGAATTATCAAAGGGAAGAATTACCATTTGCTATGCGTAAAAGTCTGGAATCGTCTGGGCGCAGAGATGCTTCACGATTAGTCCATGAGGTTTCCGAGTAGTCCCCGAATAGGGCAACACATATAAAAAAAAGCCTATCAATCACCAAGCATGCAACCAGTGAAGTATAACACTAGAAGAAGCTTTGGCATTGTATGTTGACGCAAGATTAACAAAAAAATCGTACTTATTGGTGCAACAAGGGGCTAAAATATGAAACGCGAATATCTATCCAAACCACAATATCCTTTTGGAAGCCAAAAAGAAATGCTTTCCTGATGAAAATTTTGTCATAGTTTCGGATACAGCGGCGGAAGTAAAATTACAGCAACTTGTTAATCATACAGTTAATAGGATTATGGAAGTGCAAAAGAGCATTTTTGAAGACCAATCATTAAATTTTTCATATATCACAATTTTCTACAAGTGGGGGTGCGATGGCAGTGGTGGACATTCTACATACAAACAGGGATATTGTAAACAAGAAGACAGTTTAGCAAAGGACGATTCCAATTTGATTTCAGTGTGTCTTGTTCCATTACAAATAACCACAGACTCAGGCCACATCTTGTGGCAAAATCCACGTCATTCATCTGTACGATATTGCAGACCCGTTAAAACTCTTTTCGAAAAGGAGACTGTCGAACTATCAAAAAGGGAAATTGAAACGTGAAAAACCAAATCAAATGCATCCAACCAAGTAAAATTACGTTGGTTAATAAAGAAATACGTATCAATCATGATTTTAAGCTCACGATGATAGACGGTAAAATGTTTAGTGTAGTAAGCGGTTCCGCCACTCAAACATGTGGCATATGTGGCGCAACGCCAAAAATCATGAGCAATCTTGAAAAAATTTGGAGCCTTGTGTCAGATCCTTCAATGTATGATTATGATACTTCAGGTTTACATGCTTGGATCAGGTGTCTTTAGTGTTGCCTTCATATCTCATATTGAACCCCTGTACAGGGTGGCTCGAATTCGTGTCTATGTATGGGGATCTCGAAAACTGTAAGAGATACAGTGTCGATTAATTAAGGCAAAATTGCGCATTTAGGTGCCCAACAATATGCCGTTTAGAAGGTTTTAAAATTCCAAGTATTTACGGAGATATCCGGAAAAAACCGAAATTTTGAAAAATCGTTTTATTTTTTTCCTAGGCTTATTTAAAAACGGATTTCAAATCTAATTGCACTTTTGCATCGCCACTTTTTCCGCTCTATCCAATGATGATATCCAGTTTGAAATCCGACGTTTCGTCTTCAAGGGATCATCATCAACTTTCTTTTTTTCAATACGAACTTAATTTTTTTTTATCGTTTTTCAGATAGTATTGGCGTTATAAATATGAGTATGTGTTTTTATATTTTTTATTTTATTTTTTATTTTTATTTTTTTATTATTTTTATTTTATATATTTTCCTTTGGCATGATTTTATATAATTTAATTTAATATTCTCGTAAGAAATAATTTTACTGTTTTTTATTTTAAAAAATGAATGAATTTTCCACTTAATACAAAAAACAAAATAAAATATTTTTAAAGAATATAAATATTTCAAAAGTACCTACCGTAAAATGTTTAAAATTACGCCAGAGCAAAATATATATGTAATTAAAAAAATAATAATGAAAAAATAAAAAATAAAAACACATAATCATATTAATAACGCCAAGACCATCTGAAAAACGATAAAAAAAAATTAAAGTTCGTATTTAAAAAAAGAAAGATAATGATGATCCCTTGAAGACGAAACGTCGGATTTCAAACCGGATACCATCATTGGATAGAGCGGAATAAGTGGCAATGCAAAAGTGCAATTCAATTTGAAATCCGTTTCTAAATAAGCCCAGGAAGAAAATAAAACGATTTTTCAAAATTTCGGTTTTTTCCGGATATCTCCGGAATTACTCGGAATTTTACGACTTTCTAAACGGCATATTGTTAGGCACATAAATGCGCAATTTCTCTTTAATTTAACCGACACTGTATCTCTTACGGTTTTGGAGTTCCCCATACATAGACACGAATTCGAGCCACCCTGTACAAAAATGGCAGATACGGGACCAGGATGAAAAAAATCAAGTGAAGGAAAGAAAGGAATATATACAACAGCAAATTAAAGTACAAATGAATTTACTGGTTGACATTCCCAAACAAGGACACGGCACAACCAATGATGGGAATACCTCACGAAGATTTTTTCGAACCTATGCATTGGCCTCCACGATAACAGGTTTAAACGAAGATTTTTTGAAACATCTCTATGTGATTTTAACAACAATTTCTTGTGGATATACTATTAATATAGATGCCTTCTCACATTACTGTAAAGAAACAGCACAAATGTTTGTCTCTCTATATCCTTGGTACAATAAGCCCGCCTCCCTTCATCGCATATTAGTTCGTGGTATTGATATAGTTAAGGTTGCCGCTTTGCCTATAGGAATGTTTTCCGAATCTCGCAATAAGGACTTGCAAAGATATCGAGAGCTTTATAGCAGAAAATTTTCCAGAAAGGATACGTATTCACTATTCACCTGTCTCATGGTTTCGTCTGACCCTAAAATTTCGTCTTTGTCTAAGTGTATTGGTACTCGTTCCACAAAAGTCCAAATTTTAACAATACCAGTGATTTTGAACTGGGAAGTGATAACAATGACTCTGAACTATGAGTAAAGTAGGTAGTAAGGTAAAAAAAACCATTGACATAATTATTACTTTCCTTTGTATTAAAAATTGTACTTCTCTTTAAATTTTAAATAATTAGTAAGTTGTGTGTGTAAGTGAATAATTAAAAAAATAAAATTGCCTGTTATGTTCAATTTTTATCCTGCTGAACTTATTTCTAATGAATCCATGATCCACCATTCAAATTGAATCTTCGTTCTCTACCAGAGCAAAAATTAGCATTTGATTTTTAGGTAGAAACTACATAGCCATATTTATAACGCAATAGCAAAGAAAATTCTTGCCATTTCACCTTATGAATATCCGGACTAGCCCTGAGTTAAAGAGCAGATTTTTACTCTCACATTAAGAATCTACATACTTCTAAGTAGGATGGATCATTTCAATTGTTGAGCAGTTTATATTTCTATATGCTTGTTTATCTTTTAGGTGTCAAAGATAGTCAATAATATGTACTTTAAAGTGTGTAATTTGAATAAATTGTCAAAAAATTAAATACCATATTTATTTCTCCCTAGAATTAACAAAATGACCTCTGTGCGGCGTAGAGTTAAAATAATTTTAAGTTTTGTCCTATATCGTGCGTAATTAACCTCACTTCTTCAATAATTTTTATTGTTTTCATGACTAAGTTTTGATATACATTTTCATTCTTCATTATTTTCAATACAAATAGAACCATCGACTTCAAAGACGACGAAACTACATTTCCAAAGCAAATAGTGTGCTGCATATATTCCAATTGCAAATTTTAAACAAGAGTAAGCCGAGAGAGCAAAGAACATTTTGGGTACGAAATATTTTAAATAACACAAAAATTCAAGGGGCGTATCACAAGCTACTGCAAGAAACTCATATCTACACATAGGAATATCACTTTGGCTTCCTGGCTTCCGCATGCGCAGAGTACGGGTGCGTTCGTTTACAAGCGTCTATGACTTCACGATTGGCTCTCCACTCGCTTCGCTCGCTCTGGGACGCAACCAAACAAAACTAACCCAAATTAAAAAAAAGTAGAAAAAGATATCATTGCAACCGACGGGAATCGAGCCAAAGCCACCCGCATGATTAGCAAATGCTCTGACCACTAGACCGCTTGAAGAGAATTCGCTGCACCGTAAAGACATAGGTAATTGAAGTATTGATTCTGCCACTCGTAGTCTGCGCATTCGGAAGCCAGGAAGCCAAAGTGATATTCCTATGTATAGACGCGAATCTGCAAGAAATGCGGTTGACCGATCAAGGAAAGTATTTTAATTATCTTAGAATGCCAAGTGACACTTTTCACCAGTTACTGAAAATTGTGGGGTCAAAATTCACAAAGATGTATTGTGTGCGCGAAACGATATATGCGGGAGAAAGACTTGCTCTAACATTAAGGTAAAATGGGCATGACTTATTATTAAACTAATTTCGATTTTAAGAAATGAGAACAAAGTACAAGAGTCCAAGAGAAGCAGTTTTTTGTTGATTAGTTGCTAAATTTTTCTTAAACTTTCATTTCTAATGTCATATTTCACGGATTTCGGATTCAAAAATCGGATGTATGTGACTTGCATAATTCTTGCTTACGAAAATTAAAGCTTTTTCGAATATCGGACGTCGGAAATCGGATGCGATGCATGGGACTCCCGCCGCCTTTAAAGCTACTTCTTTTCGAGATGTGGCTGATCGCTTTAACATCCGAATTAATAGCATATTATTACTGAAATAGTAAAAAATATCAATTTGTTTTATCAAATGTATCACTCCAAGTAATATCTGGAAAAATATGCCAATAATTTTACACAGTTTAGAACTAATTCCGAACAATTCTAGAGTTGTTTTGTATAAATTTTATTGCGCAATCGGCTCTGTCCAGTTCGAGAATTACTCCAATTTTAGGAACCAAAAAGCTAAATTTGTAGCGTTTTGAATATACTATACCTACCATTTGCGAGATAGCAAAGGACGATTGAATTTTACTTCACAGGATATATTTCTTCAGATTAGGTACTAGTTCTGATGAAATATCTGACTGTTGTACACTTGAATATTGCGTAAGTGTTTACTACAAATATTACACCATTTGTCATGGATATTCGATTAACATTTGAAGACATTTTTAGCACAGTGAGATAGGGTGTCTCAAAAAAATAATACTTCATGTCCTAAATTATGTATCTACATATCTATACCAATCATTAGCAATATATAGAGGACGGGCGTCTGTATCAACCAACCTATTTTTAGATCACCATAAAGTTTAAGCTGCATCACTTTCTATAACAAAACAAAATTAACATCAAAAGAGAATTTTTGTTTAACTGATCGTTTTAAATTTTGACCAGCTTACCTAATTTTAAAAAAATCTCGCTTTATCGTAAGTTTTTTGCGGAAACTATACATAATATGTATAGGGTGTTCCAACGAGGACTGAACAGCAGCTTATTTTAGACCTTCCCTCTATTTTAAAACAAACCAAAATAGCCATTCGATGTATTTTTTTCTGCTAAATTCAAAAATTTAACAAAAACAACATTTGAACCAAAAACAAAATACTTACGCCATGGATGAACTGTTTTTTAAATGGAATACCCTGTATATTACTAAATTTTTGGACTCTCTAGAGAAATCTAAATACATTTCGTGTATCAAACTCAAATTCAAACTCAATTTATTCATGTCATTACAAAAAAAAATTGTTTACATACGTCAGAGAAAATGGGTAATAAAAGTTAAAATTAAAATGTATAGGCATGTCAAATTCCGGATAAAATCTAAAAACATATCTACTTACTATATAATACACATTTATATAAAAAAAGAAAGACAAACATTACATTTTCAAACATCACACATAATTTATTTTTTAAAATCTAAATTTTAAAAACTCATCCAAAGAGTAAAATTACTGTTTTGTCAGTATGTCCCCTTATTCCTAAAACTATTATATGATAGCTGCTTAATTTCCTCTGGAAGAGTATTAAATAGTTTAATGGCCCAATAATTTGGCACATTTTGACACCTTCGTAGCCTACAATAGGGAACCACCATATGTTGCCTATGTCTGGTCATGCATATTCGCATGGGTTTCAAATACTAGTTCATTCTTTTTTGCAAAGAGAAGATTTTCCAGTATATATTGCGATGGAAAGGTAAGAACCCCCCAGTGAGATAAACCTATGCCTACAGCAATCCCTAAACCCAAGCCCAGCCAGTATTCTGATGGCCTTACGCTGGAGGCCAAAAATCCTAGCATCATCAGGTGAATGTCCCCACGCAAGAACAGCATATGAAAGATGTGAGTGAAATATGGAATAATATGCACATTTTAAGACTCCAAAAGAAACATTATTAGCAAGATTGCGCAACAGAAAAATAATTTTTGCTAGCTTCGTGCTGAGATCATCAACATGGGGACCCCACTGAAGTTTAGAGTTCAGTAGTACTCCCAAGAACTTCACACTCTCCATGCTGTCACTCATGCCCTGTATATTTCTCAATGAGAAAATCATTCGTTGTGTTTTGGTATCATTTAAAAGCAATTTATTTAAAGAAAATCACATTTTTGCCCTTTCCTGCGCGACAACAGAACTCTCCAACGCTGCCAGAAGATCAGTTCCCCGAGCAGAGATGGTGGTGTCATCGGCGAAAAGTGTATACTTTTCCAGCACAGCAACATTTGGCAGGTCATTAATATATATTAAAACTAATACAGGTCCAAGGACGGATCCCTGTGGTACTCCTATATTTAGTACACTTTCCTCCGATTTCACCCCCGATACTCTGACTACTTGGCTGCGATCCATAAGGTATCATTTAATGAGTTGAGTACTATTAACTGAGAATCAATATCCTCCCAGCTTACGAAGGAGAATCCCAAGGTCGACACAGTCGAAGGCTTTACTTAAATCGCACAGGAGAATAGCACTATGCTGAAGAGTGTGAAAAGATTCCAGGATAGAAGACACCAGATCCAGAATGCCCAGCACCGTATTTCGATTGGACCTGAAGCCAAACTGACCTGAGAAAAAATTATTATTATTTTCAAAGTATTGGACTATTTGCATGCAAATAGCTTTCTCAACTATTTTTGATACAATTGGCAGTAAAGAAATAGGTCTATAATTTTCTGGTTCAGCAGGATCTCCCTTCTTAAAAATAGGAACTACCACAGCCTTTTTGAGTATTGAGTGAAATACATTTTCTCTTATACATAAATTGATTAGTTTAGTTAAAGGACTAATAATGAGATTTCTTATTGATTTTAAAATTTTAGTATTTAGACCAAATATGTCGTTCCTATTTTTATTTTTAAGCTATCTATGAATTTGGATATATGATATTTCAAAAAAGGTAAACCGGTTTCTAGATGTAATGTTTGTCATTTTGAATCAATTAAGTGTAGTTTCTCATTAACTTTCTGAGTAATGCTGCTAAAAATATTATTAAAAACAGCAGGTGAAATGTGATTTGGTGACTGCTTTTTAGATTGACATCTATGAAGATTTATGATATCCCACATAGCTTTTACTGGATTGCTGGAATTTTGTATAACATTGTCATTATTTTTTATTTTTGCACTGCGTATTGCCAATTTATATTTACGTTTCATCTTCTTACAAGCGTCCAGAATACCTGGATATCTGTAGAGTCTTGCCAAGTCCCCCAGAAAACAGAGTTTTTCCCGCATTTCCCTAAATTCCTTTGTAAACCAGCTTCGTTTTTCTAGTTAGTCAGAACGAACAATGTACTTTTTTCCGGAAATGATTCAATGAAATTCTGCTGCAACACATCCTGAAAAGTTGAAAATTTTGCTTCTACACTAATATTATTAGCTACCACAAACTGCCAGTGTAAAATGTTAGTTTGTAGGTACAAAGTAACATTTTACACCTCTACGGGGAGAGGACACTACAAGACATCAGAAAGTTTGAAGAGCTGAGATCCAAGGTTTCAACAACGGCAAGCGACATCATCTTTCTGATAAGATGCCACAACAATAACCTTCAACCAACATGTACAAAGTTATCCTACCACCTGAAAACAAGAGGAGCCAACAAAATCCTAAATAGAGCCAGCCAAGCACTTCTACGAGAACAAATACGCGAAAAACGAAAGCAGTTGTCCAAATCAGAAACGGAAGTATACAAGCTACATATATAGCTAAGCAACAAAATTCATCCACTACTGTGGACAGATATAGATAGAGTATCGTTCTGGCGCACGAAATCTGACACCAGCCTCAAAACAACAAGTTCAAGAAGAAGTTCGAAAACCTGCAAAAACGTATAACAGAGCACACGGAAGAAACACTGGATACCAAAAAAGTAATCTACAACATCTCGCATCACCAACTTACCGAATCTGAAAATGATATACTCAGTAAAGGTTGCAATTTTGCACTAGCACCTAGAAGGATACCGATAGAAGATATCATTTCCAATGTAGAAGCAACACTAGACAGGAAACCAGAAGAGGAAGCAGAGCAAGTGAGACAAGAAGTAGCCCGTGTACTAAGAACAAGCCGACCACCAAGACCAAATTTAAAACCTCCGGAAATCTATGCCCTGAAAAATCTTAAGTACAACAAGGATATAACTATACTTCCAGCATACAAAGGAAACGTAACAGTCGTGATGAACACCGATGAATATATGAAACAAATGGAGGATATCCTTAAGGATAAAACATATAAGAAATCCAACAGGGATCCAACTACCTACCTGGAAAAGACCACTAAACCTAAAATAAAAGCCGCAAACTTAGACCCAGAAACTGGGAAAAATATCATCCCACGAGAAAAATCCAGCAGATGTCCAAAACTTTACGGCCTACCCAAGATACATAAACCCGGGGTGCCTTTAAGGCCCATAGTAAGTGCAGTAAATTCTCCTACACAAAAACTAGACAGATATCTCGCAAGAATAATGCAACCAACAACAGAACTTGCGGAATCTTACGTCAAAAATTCAGAACACCTTACCAGAATACTCGAGGACATCCATTTAGGCGAAAACAATATCCTTACAAGTTTAGATATCGTCTCACCCTACCTCAGCATACCAATCGATGAGGCCCTAGACAAGATCGCCATGAATGAGGATTTTCCAGCACATGTTATCGAATTATCGGAACACTGTCTGAAAAACTGCTATTTCATGTTTAATAACCAGATCTATCGTCAAACCGACGGCGCCGACGCCCCCATGGGGTCATCGCTGTCTCCAGTCATCGCAAATCTTTTCATGACGTATTTCGAAAGAGACGCCTTACGAAACGCAACTCTTAAACCCACGCTATGGAAACGCTACGTAGATAACATCTTTCTTTATTATATGGCCCTATGGTAGAGAACAGTTGAACACTTTCCTGGCCAATCTAAACCAAATTCACAGCAGCAGTAGAAA
>MU187081.1:0-10049 GCA_016904865.1 Pissodes strobi
GTGCTGGGCATCGACTTTTGGAGGATTATGAAGATTATTCCCGACCTGAAACAAGACGTTTGGCATTTTTCGGGTACTGGTTCGGCCGTCGAGGTTTGTAGTGTTTTGAATGGTGATTCGTTGTCGGAGGTTGACCGATTGGCCTTGGATTCGGTAGTGAATGAGAAATTTTCTTTGATGGGCAGTAGCCTTGGTTGTTGTAAGGTGGCCGACCATGTGATCGAACTGGAACCTGGTACTCGACCGATTAAGCAGCGGTATTACCCTGTCTCCCCTTTTAAGCAAAGGATCATGGATAAGGAGATTGAAGAAATGTTGGAACTAGGAGTGATCGAGCCTTCTAAGAGTCCCTGGTCCAGTCCCGTGTGTATGGTACGGAAGAAGGACGACACTTACCGATTCTGTGTTGATTTTAGGAAGCTCAACGCTTGCACCAAGAAGGACACCTACCCGATCCCGTACATTTCAGCCATTCTGGATCGACTTAGGGACACTCGGTACATCAGTTCCATCGATATCAAATCCGCATTTTGGCAGATTCCGCTTAGCGAGTCTTCTCGGGAACTTACTGCTTTCACGGTACCAGGGAGAAACCTCTACCAGTTTCGACGTATGCCTTTTGGTTTGACAAATGCCCCAGCGACTTGGCAGCGTGTGGTGGATCGCGTTCTGGGGGTAGATTTGGAGGAGCATGTCATGGTATATTTGGATGACATAATTATCATTGCAAACTCCTTTTCCGAACATCTAAGGATTTTGGGTCTTGTTTTCGATCGACTCCGGGAAGCTGGGTTGGTAGTCTCGAAGGAGAAGTGCCATTTTTGTAAGCCTGAGTTGAAGTACCTTGGATATATTGTAGACTCCAAAGGGTTGAGACCGGACCCGGAGAAGGTTCAGGCGATTGTGAATATACCTCCTCCTCAGAATATTACGGAAATTCGTCGTTTTATTGGGACTGCGTCTTGGTATAGACGATTCGTGCCCAACTTCTCCTCAGTTTTGGCGCCCATCACGCGACTCACGAAGAAGAACGTCAAATGGGATTGGACCTCGGAATGCCAGCTGTCTTTTAATACCATCAAGGAAGCTCTGGTGACCGCCCCCGTACTTTCTAGCCCCGATTTCAGTCGTACCTTCATCCTCCAAACTGATGCATCCTTTTATGGCCTGGGTGCTGTTTTGACCCAGCAATTTGACGATGGTGAGAAGGTGATTTATTATCTCTCTCGATCTCTCACCAAGCAGGAGATGAAGAATGTTTGGCCGTAATTTGGAGTGTTGAGAAGCTCCGTCACTATTTAGAGGGCGTCCATTTTAAGGTCATCACCGATCACCACTCCCTATTGTGGTTACACAACCTTAAGGACCCTCAGGGGCGTTTAGCTCGTTGGGCTCTGCGGTTGCAGCATTATGACTTCCAGTTGATTCATCGTAAGGGGAAGGATCACGTAGTCCCCGATTTTCTTTCGCGTTCCGTTCCGGTTCCTGTGGAGGACGTTGCTGTGGTCGGCGAGGCCGAGTTACCCCCAAATTATTCTAATACTTCTGATCGATGGTACCTGGGGATGATCCGACGAATGGAGGAGCGTCCGGATAAGTTTCCTTCCTGGCGTGTGGAAAACGGAAATCTGTATAAGTATGTTAAGTCTAGCAATCCTCATTTTCCCGAACATTCCGGTTGTTGGAAGATTGTGGTGCCTAAGGATGGTCGCAAGGAATTGCTGAGGAGATGTCACGACATTCCTGCTGCTGGGCATGTGGGTGTATTTAAGACGTTTTGGAAGGTCGCGGAACGGCACCATTGGCCGAAGATGAGGTCAGACATCACTCGGTATGTTCGCAGTTGTCCGATTTGTGCGCAGAATAAGGTCGAGCAGAAGCCACCTGCGGGTTTGATGGGTAATCGTCCGGGCGTTAAGGAACCTTGGCAGTCCATTAGCCTGGATTATATGGGACCGCTACCACGGTCGAAACAGGGGAACACTTATATTTTAGTCGTTACGGATTACTTTAGTAAGTATGTGGTATTGTTCCCTTGTCGTTCGGCTACGGCTAAATCTTTGGTAAAACGTATAGAGGATGAGATTTTCTTAGTTTACGGAGCGCCACAATTTTTGACATGCGACAACGGACCTCAGATGAAATCCAAGGAGTTTCAGGCTCTTTGTGATAGGTACAAAGTTAAAATCTTCTACACCGCTTCGTACTACCCCAGAGCTGATCACACTGAGCGCGTTAATCGGGTCATCAAGACTATGTTGCGCTCAGTCGTTCAACAAAATAATCACCCGACGTGGGAAGACAACTTGCCGGCCATTGGGTGTGCCATTCGCACTTCGCGACACGAAATTACGGGTTGCACCCCTTATCTTGTAAATTTCGGTAGAGAACATAAACTATTTGGCCAGGACCATTGTAAAGACATTCCCACCGTGAACACTGAGAGCCATGATTATGTTCGTGAACGGATTTCGTCCTTCCAGCAATTGTATTTAAAGATTCGCCAACGAATTGAAGCGTCTCGTATAAAAACCGGTCATCGGCATAATTTGCGCAGACGTCCTGTTAGCTTTGTTATTGGCCAGAAGGTGTGGCGCAAGAATAAAGTCTTGTCGGACGCGACCAAATATTTTAGCGCGAAGTTGGCACCCGAATTTGTTGGTCCCTTCACCATCAAAAGGAGAACAGGAACGTGTACGTACGAGTTGCAGGACGAGTCCGGAAGCGCGAAGGGGATCTGGCATGTTCAAGATCTGAAACCGGTTAACGTTGACTCCGAGTCTGATTCGGAGGGCTCATCTGACTGAGTGAACTACCTGCGAGGTTACTCTATTTACCCGATTGTGACATATTACCCGGATTTGACTATTTTACCCGATTTAGACGTCCTTTCGGAACTGAATTGGTTCAGCGCCCTTTCGTTTGGTGTGACACTCCTTGTGCTAAGGGATTAGAGTGTACACCTGTTTAGTATGGTATTGGTTTGATGTTCGTTGAATTGTTTTGGGCTGGATTAATTCAGTATCGTCTCGTTTGGTATAGTGAGGTGTAACCCTCCTTGTTAAGGGATTAGAGTGTTCACCATACTCACGGTGTTGATTGGACTTTTGTAGAGTTGTTTTGCGAAGTTGTAAGTAGTTTTTTCGACCTTTATAGAGTTGTGTTGTAAAGTTCTAAGTTGATTGGCCTGTGGGTCATTTCGGTTGGTGCCGGATTTTGCAACTTAGGACCTTACTGATTTTGCCTTGTTTTGTCATGGAGTTGTGCAGTTAGCCTCCGCTGTAGCGCGGATGAACTGGATTTTCGGAAGCACATGCTCCCGCCTAGGATTAGACGAGCCTTGCGTCGTTCCCCCAAACCTATTTGGGATCTACTCCTAGGGCGGTGTTAGTTACTCCTTGGACTCTGATGCGATTTGGGAATGGTTAGTGGGTGAGTTTTTGGAATACCCGTTTGTGTCTGCGTCGGTGCCCTATAATGGGACTTTGTCGCTTTTCTAGCCCGATCATTTGTTGGATATGACTATCCGCTTGGCGGGCTTGACCGCTTGCTCTCTCGTGATAGATGGAACACTTTGTGCTCTGTTGGCTTCCCCTTAACCCCGTTGTGACATTTCTGTTGGCTTCCGCACGCTCTGTAGGGAGGGCGAGTCAGGGTTGTAGGGATTTCGGGTTTTCTGCGCGATGTGGATCGTCTGATGTCTCTGCTCCCTGATGGGAAGAATAGCCCTACACCGAGGTTCTGGTACAGGTAAAAGTCCTGTGAGTGCTGTGACGATGGGGACCTTCAGTCCCATCGTTTCTGTTGTTAGGGTCACCGCTTTGTTTTTTTTTTTATTTTGAATGGTTTTGTTTGGTTTGGTGGGTGAGATGTGCTCTTGCGCAAGCTACAATGAGCACAGATCACTTGGGATGGATGGCGACTGGTGCCTGCTAGGGTTTCCTCGTCTGACATTTCGGTGGGTGAACTGTGCCCTTGCGCAAGCTTTAATAAGCATGGTTCATTCCTTGTTTTGGCGAGTGTGAAGCCGGGCATGATAGTCATCCGTCTCTGGCCGTTTGTTTTATTGGGCGCTAGTCTTCAACTGGCTACCCAGTTTTGTTTGTTATTGTCGGAGTCTACTTGGTTGGATTCCTTGGGTTGGATGGCGAATTGTGCCGGTTGGGGTGTCCCTTGTCTAGCATTTCGGTGGGCGATTCGTGCTCTAGCGCAAGCATGAGCATGGATCATCCCTTGTTATGGCGAGAGGTCTCCGCCGGGCATGAGGGTTGTCCGTCCTTGGGGTATTTGTTTTTCTTTTTGGGCGCTGGTCCTCAACTGGCTACCCGTAGCGGTGTTTATTTTCTTTTCCCTGTCCCCATAAGGGTCAGTTTAATTTGTTGAGTTTTTGGAATTTTGGAAGCATTGGTTGGAGTACTTATGGTTGTTAGCTGGATTATGACTGGTAGTTGGGTCATGTGGTTTTGGTAGTATTGGTTGGTTTTTCGTTTTGTTGTTGCGAGTACTGTTTGGAGTGTTTTTTGTGGACGCCATGGTCACTTTCGGGGCGTTGCTGGCCCGTTCTCGGGGGCATTTGTCTCTCGCCCGTGAGACACCGCTCGGGAATCCGTAGTGTTAGGTTTCTCCCGTAGTTATAGGTTCTTTCTTAGTATTAGGATAGTCGTCGATGTTAGGTTTGGTGGGAATGGGAGCTTTTCATTCCATATTTAATTGGCGTTAAGTTTTATTTTCTCCTCTACCGGGTGGCTGTAGGTTGTGGCTTAACGATAATGGAGAATACTCATTCCCTCTATTTGGGTTGTTGGGAGTTGATTCCCTTAAGTTTAAGTTTAGTTTTAGTTTTTTTTTGTCCTTTATCTTAGGGTTTCCGATTGAGGTCGGTACTGTCCATGGTAGTGGGTCCTGATTTCGGTACTTAGTATTTTAGGGTTTTGCCTTTGGGTTTTTTGGCGTTATCGTCGGAAAACTTTTTACCCTTTGGGAAGTTTCCCTCCTTTCAAAGGAGAGGGGGTGTTGTCACGTTCAGACCTTGGCAGTTCGAGTCATTATTAAGTTTTGAAGCACCCTCGTAGCTATTCCGCCCAGCGTTCAGCTTTCGGAGGGATTCGTTGCTCGAGTCTCGGCTTGGTACGGCCCGACCGGATGGTTGGGGGGGGACACGAGTTTTGCGGAAGAAAGGATCCGTGATTCTTTTTGACTGGAGAAGTGGTTCCGTAGGTCGACCGTAGTTTTATCTCTCGCTGAAGGCGGATTTTGGTCGATTTACGGGGAAGTATTTCCGTTTTGGTTCTAGGAACCTGCTAGTGAAATACGTATAGTGTTCGTTGTTCGAAGTTTTATTAGCTGCTTCCACTTGGTCAACCCAGCCATTGTACGTGGTGTGTTTTGTTGTCATTGATTCGAGTGCCCTTTTAGTAAGGTAAGAATTCCGTATTATTAGCCTATATTTCGCGGTTTCGTGGATCTAATATTATCATTCACTATTGCATTACTCTTTTGATTATTAATTGCGGGTTTAAATGTTTAAATTTAAAAATTTCATTGCGTTGAATTAATTTTTTTGGTACAGTTAAATTGACATGAGAATATTACCGGCTTTGGAATGTGAAAACGAACGAGTTTTGTTGATCCGGTCTTGCTATCGGGTTTTTATGTACCACTGAACTACGCGTTTTTATGTTGTTTCCGAACGTTTTGCGTTGTCGATTTTCGACGATATTAAGGGCTCGTTTCACTGAACCAATCTGGGCGCATTGTTTTATAATCAGGGCCATTATTTCGGATTTCAATTTTATGTATATTCTTTGAGAAATTTAAGAAAAATACGCGATTTGTTCTATTTTTCATTATTGTACCGAGTTTGGGACCGGTACCGTGTAAATTACTGTGCTTTTCTCAATATTAATATATTTGTTTTTTTTTAAACGACATCTGGTCATTCGTGTTAGATGCGTTAGATTTTGATTTTGACACTAATCAGGGAATTGGGTCGATTTAATTAGGTAGTAATTCATGTATACCTTTTTAATTGTATTAAGGGAGGCTACTTCAGCTATTTTTGAGAGTGCATATGTTAGCGCTCATTGGACCATAGTTTCGCCTTATTGACCTTAGAACTCGAGTCATTAAAAGAATTTCGATTAAATAATTAGATAGCAAATACCTTAAATTACAATTAATTAATTAGATAGTTAGCAAATTGGAGGTTAGGCATGCTAACCTGTTAATTTGATTGGAATTTGTCTGGGACGCTGGTCTTGTTAAGATAATTTGCGATTTTTGGTCTGATATTTTTTAATTATGCTAGTTTTTTGCAAGCTCGGTAAGAGCTATTTATTTACTGATTTTTTGTGGTAGTGAATAATAAAATTACGTTTTTTTTTTATTAAGCCAGCTATCTGTCTCCTTCATACCGTATGACTTGCATTGAAGCTCATTTTCGAGCCTTTATCATTTAGATTGGAATTCATTTATCCGTATGGTGAAATTTATTTGCTTTCGTGGCGGAACAATTTATTTAATTACCGATTAGATGGTATGTTTTATCATTATCTTTAACTGCGAATGATGGCCTCCTTTGATCGAATTTGATTTTGCAGAGATGCGTGATTAATATTAAGTTAATTGTAATGTTTTTTTCCCTCGATTGCAAATATATCGTTGCGAGAGAGCTTTAGTTAGTTAGCCTTCGATTTTTGTTTTTCTTTTGGGCTTTGTTTGAAAGGTCAAGTTAAATTTAAGACAAATTTTAATCTCTTTAATTAATGATTAATAACGCTGCTATTGTATCGTGTTTTGCGTGGTTTAGGCACAATGTTATGTTAGCAATCGAGTCCCCTATCGTGGTGGCTCGTTACTAGGAAATTTTTTATTCCTAGGGCCGCATCCAGGGGGCAGAAGCCTTGACGAGATGTGGGGAGCCTCTACGCTCCGGTGAACCTAGTTGTTGCTTTCACCAGCCTACAATAGTTCGGGTCTAGTCCGTCCGGAGCTTCCGGTTTACCCTTGGGACAGAACAGTTACAGATAAGTTCTTAGTCTTAGGATTTGACTTTTCATCCTCCTGTGTCAGTGAAGCGATTACATTTTTCCTGCGCTCCTTTTTTTTGTGTTTAGTTTAGAGCGCAATACTAGTTTAGCTGACGCGTGTGCACACCGTTGGGGCCTGTAAAGTTTTATAATCCCTCCCTCTTTGGGGGTTTGTATTTAAGCCTGATTAATTGGTAGTCTTTACTTGGCGGATTCAATCACTTTTTTTGTATGTGTATGAAATAAAGTGTACAATTTGTTTTTATTTGCGGTGTTTCATTTGGCTCGACAGTAGTTGAGTATATCGATTTTTTTTCCCTTTTTCCAGCTGAGTTTTTTTGTCTTACCGGCGGGGTTTCAAGGACGGGGGTTGTGTAGCAAGTTCCGGGAACATCGCGGGGACTTCCACTTCGGTCCGTTTCGAAGTTGGTGGCGCCCAAACGAACTACACGTCGGAGCCGCGGCAATTGCCCGCTCGCCTAACAGCTTGCTGCAGGACTTTGCGTTTTGGTCCCGCCCAGTGTGCATTAAGTAGAGGAGACCGGGTCGAATTCGGTAGGTGATTTATTCTAATTCTTGGTGGAACTCATCATAGCTCCACAAGCTTTGAACATCTCTTATTTTAATTTACTTTTTAACTTTTATTCATTTTTTAAAATTAAAAAAAAAAGAGTTTCCTTTTCGAAAGAAAAGTGCGTGGCAGAGTAGATGGATTAGGTCACGTGGTGATCTAGAGTAAAACGGCATTAGCTTAGCCTGAACCGAATTATTAAATGAACATAACCCCTACTGCGTCATATATACACTTCTAAACAGTAAATCTGCTAGGTTCGGTTGGTTCAACGGTATCGTCTTTGTCTCGCATGTCGAAAGTTCGTGGTTCGATCCCCACAAGACTCCAAGACTTTTATTATTAATTTAGGTATTTCCGAGAATGGCCGAGAGATTCCGAACGTGCCTGTCAACTGTCAACGTCCGCCCCCCAAACTAACAAACGTCAACTGTCCAATGCCACGCCTTAAAAATGGCGTAGCCCACGTGGTCGGTTTTTGCTACTGCGCATCTCCACCGCAGCGGTGGATGGTGAACGCAGATACTATACCTAGTCATTCGCCCATAGGAGTGCTGTCGAAGACACAATTTCCAATAAGGAAAACTGGGGAGTCATCGAGAGAGCGAATCCCATATATATCACCTTTAAGTACTGTTGTCAAAAAGGATGGAACAGTGCTAGTATGTTTGGATGCAAGACGGTGGCATGCAAGGATGGTGAAAGATTTTGAGCAGCCTCGGCCTATTAGTGATATTGTACAGGGTATTTCTGGTGCTAGCTTCATGTTAACGCTAGATCTGTCTATGGGATACTGGCAGATTCCCTTGAAAGCTGATTCTCGAAAATACACTGGGTTCATGGTAGGAACTCGTACTTATCAATTCAAGGTACTTCCATTTGGCTTGAGTACGGCTGTTTCGTCATTTACTCGATGCCTGGACTTGGTTTTTGGGTCTGATTATGCTGATTTTTTGGTGAAATATTTGCACAACATTTTAATACTATCTCCCTCATTGGAAGCCCATTTAGAGCATCTACAGATCGTGTTCAACCGATTAAATTCGGTAGGTCTAAAATTAAACATTTAAAAATGTCGTTTTTTTCAACAAGAATTAACTTTTCTTGGTTATGTCCTAAATAAACAAGGAGTCGTCCAGATCAGGAACGCATTCCGGCCATTGTGGATTATGTAGCCCCCTCGAATAAAAATGAAGTCCAAAAATTTTTGGGGTTAGTTAATTTTGACAGAGGTTTTTGCTCCCATTTAGCTGAAGTGTCCGAGCCGCTGCATCGTCTGCTTCGAAGGGGCGTCAAGTGGCCATGGGGTGTTAACGAGCAAGAGTCATTTGCTGCGATCAAAAGTTCGCCGAAGTGACTTTATTATATTACCCGGATTTTTCCCTACCTTTCCACGTTTCGGTGGATAGCTCCAGCATAGGCCTGGGTGCTGAACTTTTCCAGATCGTCGATGGAGATAAAAAATCGGTGGCTTTGGCTAGTCGTTTATTGCTACCCAGCGCATTCAAACGAACAAGAAGTTCTTGCTGCTGTTTGGGCTCTAAAAAAATGGAGGACCTTCCTATTGGGTAAACCGTTGTTTAACTTATATAAATACCTGTCGGCTGTTGTCTCCAAGAATAAGTCGGTGGGCTTTGTCACTTCAGGAGTATCCTTTTGCAATTGAACATATCCCTGGCTCCCAGAATATAGGGGCTGATGCGTTATCGAGATTTGCTTGTGCTAGGTTGCCATGTGCAAATGATCGTTGTTTTCGTATATTGAATTTATCCCTTCCTGCAACGTTCCTTGAAGTTTTAAAAAATATTGCAGAACTTCAAAAAGCAGATGATAAATTGAGTTCGATTCGGAATAGTTTAAACCATAATGATTCGGTGCAAAAACGTTTTATCTTGTCTAATAATACCCGTAAAGTTCGACATACTGATGACGCACCTTATCGTCTGTGTGCCTCGCTCTTTGGGTAGAGATTTCTGTGAAGCTTTCGGTCATTTTGGGGCATTTAAAACATGGTGTGCGCTGAGAACAGAAGTATGGTGGGCGAATATGTACCCTGATATTAAATAGTATATTATTTTATATGGAGAAAAAGTGATACTTTTCATGGCGCGCTCGTGTTTAACAGCCGAACGGAGTGAGGCTGGTAATAGAGAGCAAGCCATGAAAAGTAACTTTTCCTCCAAATAAAATATGCTGTTTTTTCTTCAAATGTCGACAAATTAATGCAAAAACGTCGCTTTTTAATAGTAATAATAATTATTATTAAAGATAAGTTGGTTCGCAAGGCGGCTTAGACCGGTGCGGTGTCGGTGAATAGGCTCAGTTTGTTGCTATAATAATGTCATATAAAGCAGCTGTCAGTGGTCACTGTCAACAATAATTATTTTTTTAAAATTGCGTTTTCGATTGCGTTTTAATTCCGTATTGATAAGCAGTTATTGAGTAAGTTC
>MU187081.1:10059-21397 GCA_016904865.1 Pissodes strobi
ATTGAGTAAGTTCGATTAAATAATAACCAATTTGTTCCTAAATTAGTGATTTTTAGAAATGCAGTCACAAATTGAGTGATAAATACAAATTGTAGTTTAATAAATCTTGAGTTGTTGACGCTTATTTTGTTGTCTGTTTGTATTGTATCTATGTTGCTATGACAACACTTTTACCTCCGCCGGCGGAAAAGTGAAAAGTAAAGCTCCGGCGGAGGAAAAACGAAACTTCACGGCCGCCTACACAGTCGAGTAAAGACGGATTTACTGACGTTTGAAGAAAAAGAATATTACGCTCATGTGAAGTTTGTCAAAAGACAAAATGTTCCCTCATGCCAAACCTCCGATTCATCCGATCATTCCCGAGACCAAGGGAGACTAGGTGGCTTTGGACTTGTATGGCCCGCTGATCCGTAGTCGGGGAGGAGCTACTTATATACTTGTTGTCTTGGACGTTTTTACCAAATTTGTAGCGTTATACCCTTTAAAACGGGCCACTACTAAAGGCATATTGAATCGACTCACTCTGGATTATATACCAAAGGCTAAGAAATCATCTAGAATTTTAAGCGATCATGCACTGAGAAAAATTGCCCAAATTAATTTTTGTTTTGGACGGCGTTGATTTACCATTATATAACGTTACATATCGCATATGTAAATTTTGTTATAGCTTAGAATCACGTTGAAATTATGCCAATAAAACTCGTTATATTAGATTAAGAAATATAGTGACTATACAAGATAAATTAACTGCAAATGAACAATAATACTAGGTACTCTGGTTATACAAGTTGTATATAAAGCAAATTATACAATAATTGTATAATGACAAATCAAATATTTCATAGCACAATGGTAATTAACTAGCTAAACTGCGGACTATTTACTGTTATACGACTGTTGTTTATCAATAAAACTATGGATTGATGTCCGTAATCTTTTTCTTGTATAACTTACCATTTGCTATGTCAATGGCTGCCGCTGCGGCTGAATCGCGCCACGCCAAACAGCAAGAAGACAAAGCAGGGTGGCGGCTGACGCAAACAATTTACCGATTATTTACCACTCAATTCAATAAGGAAATTAAATACCAATCCCATGTAGAAAATTAAAGAGATGAGAGAATGCACCAAAGAACATGCAGGTATGTATATCTTATCTTGTAAAAACGCCCTTTACTTAATCGCATTTAATTAAGCACGCCACTGGATAAAATTGCATGCCGCGTACGAATGCACAATGTGGAATGTGGCAGTTAACGTTCCATAATTCTAGAATCAGCCGTTTGGCCAACCGTCGTCATCCCAACCGACTCGATCGGGTGGAAATTTCCACCCGTAAGCGGCAAGCGCGTCGCTAGAATTAATATTAACTTTTAAGTTTAGTTGCCGTTAAGCTCCCGAGAAGGACAGAAGTGAGAGACCACCTTAGGCCAGCGTCAACGTGGATCTTCAAGAATCCTAAAGGGACGAGCAACTCATCCATTTAGCCCCTAGCCCAATATCTCTAAGGAATTTATGAGATTTTTCGGCATTTTTGGCCACTAGGGACTTGGTCAATTTTTCGACATCTCGAAAAAGATAGGGCTGTAGAAAGCTTACGGACGAGCAAAAGAAGGCCCCGAAGCAAAGGAAAAGGCACTGTAGGACCAGCACTCTCAACTGGTACCGAATCAGCCTTCTACCGAATTTATTGAGTTTTTCCGAGTTTTTCGAACTTCAGGACTTAGAAGAAATTTCGGAGAAAAAAATTTTTTGAAGACAGAAGTTAAGTACTTGAAGAGGCCTTGTCAAGCGGCCGAGTACAAAAAATTCACCGAGACCTTCAACTGTAGTGCGCACCCTACAGCAACACCCGCGAAAAAGGTTAGTTGCGAGCACCTTGAGTCAGCCTACTGGTTTGGGTTCCCCCCATTCAGGTATGTGCCTCTCTGATCCGCAATACTAGTCGTAGTTAAACATTGGGCGAGAGTAAAGCGCGTTGACGGCCAGTTCGATTTCGAGAACTGGAGAGCCCCCTGACTCCCCCATACTTTACCTACTCGGCCTATGGGTGAAAAGCGAAAAGGCATAGGAGCCGAAAAAAGGAAATAAGGCTTCACCTAAAAAATTCGGGCGCGTTCAAAGAGTGATAAGTTAGCCAAGTTCGTTCGGGAGATAGCGAAGTTATACTGTTGCGACTGGAGCTATCTCAAAAGAAGAATCAAAGGCTATTTATCACTAGTTCGTATACCATACAAAACCAGCACGGTCTCTGAACTGAGAGTCGTGTCCGGGGAGTAGTTTGGCCTAGATACACATATCACACATTAAATCCCCAAAAAGTCCCCCCTGACGCACCTGAATTACACAAAACCTCTGTCAGAAAACTGTCGAGCAGCATCTGACAAGTTGCCAGGGATTGGCATATAATAAATAGCAAACACCCCCCAAAAATCCTCAAGAAACCACGATTTTTTAAAAGCCCTCCTCGAGCAACTTCCGTACGACCCCTCTTAAGGTAATCGATACCAAAAACTCGCGAATAGCGTCCGACACCCTCAAAAGACGATTTTTGTGCGATCCTTGTTAAAATTCGTACGGATCCGGCTTCTTAGAAATATTAAGACTCCAAACGCGTTTTGAAAATCTCGCGTGCGAAGCGAGAAGTCCCAAAAAACTAAAGACATTAATACGTGTTAGATATTAATTCAAATATCTTAAGTTCTTAGTTAATAATTGTTCATTAGAGAAAAAATCAAATAAAACCTGTTATACCAAAAATACTAGATTAAGAGTTAAACTCTCCTAGTACATGTATAAGGCTTATCCAGTGAATTGGGGCACATTTTAAGCTATCACTTGACATAGGAATTTATCAGGATTTTATTTCAACTATACAGGGTGTCCCAATTGTTCAAATTGGTAATCATTCGAATTACTGATTTTTGTATAAGGCTTAGCCAAGATTAGGAGATAGGATTAGGTTAGGGTCGTAGATATTTTGTGTGACAACTACTGACGACTACCTTTTGACAATCCTCCCCCTTGCCCCTTGCTAAGCCCTTCTGGCACTTTGTAAAGACTTGCTATAATGATTCAAGTCAAAATTGATATTTTGTACATTGACATATAAAAAGACGAATAACTCCAAAGTTAGTCAAAAATAAAATAAATTTAAAAGCATCCCCTGCCAGTAGACCCCCCTGGGAATCTTTCCCCACTACCGTTGTTCTTCAAAGCATTTGATTAATAACGTTTCGGCCTCCTAAGGGAGAAAGTAAGCCGAAGTTTTGTTTTTACTTTAATTTAAACTTTTGAGTTAATTTTGTAGTCCCCATATACAGGGTGACTCTTAGAATCAAATGGAACTCCTATACGTCTATAGGGTGTTCTAAATTTCTTGCCCAAGACAAATTTATTGCTCACTAACCTTGTGTTGTATTTAATTCAGCCTTCTGCTGACAGACGTTCTGTGGTGGCTGCTATCTACAATTTCCCTTGGATAGCGGGGAAGGCTTTGGTGGGCCCACCTTCGTTCCCCCCGACCTCACAGTGAGATAGGTTTACGGGTTGGACGTTGTCTGAGAAGTCTTATAAATAGCGAGTAGTCGACTCGATAACGACTTGGCATCCCGTGAAAAAAACATAGACATAAGTAATTGTAATATAAAAAATGACTTTCCGAACCCCTCAGTCGACGGCAATCGCGCACCAAAAGCCCCCGAGTGTGGATGAGCTCTTGGCGCTAGAACTGAATAGAGATAGGTCAAAGGAACAGACAGCGTTAACCCAGAGTCCCCCGCTGACTTCTAGCGAGTATATTGGGGACCCTGAGGAATTTATATTAGACCCGGAAGCGGCCTTTGGGTGTTACAGGGAATCTGTTCCCAAATTCACACTTAATAAATATAATGGGGAAGCTCAAATCGAGGCGGGGCTCCACATAGGGCAGCTAGAGCGTCACTCGGCCGAGCCGAGTCTACGCGGCCCCCTACTGGATCACCCCGAGCCGCACGTGACACACAGTACGCCTTGGCCGCTCACTGGAGCGGTTCCGAAGGCCAATGCGCCGCCACGGGCGACGCACGTGCGCGCCGACGTCACTTAGGTTAACAGATATATCATACGTTTTCAAACTCATCACTTATTTACGTTTTGTCAATAAAAAACTCGTTTTTAGGTCCTGTATTCTACGAAGATCTAATTATTTTACCATACGAATTAACGATGATATATGCGTGTAAGAGATATGGATTACTTCCTATACTATAACATTTGAATTAATACACGAAGGGTGCCTCGAGTGAATCAAAAGTTTGAAAAAACCAATAAGGTAAGCCATTTTCTATTTAAGTAGCAACCATTGTGTAGTCAATTCATGTTAATAGATCACAAGTGTACTCCTAATTTGTGACCATGCATCTAAAACAAATTTTAATTGACATGTTCAATTTTAGCGTATACTGGACTCGATTACATCAAGATGAGAATAGAATCCAGGACCCTATTGAAGTAATGTCACAAACATATTGTTTGCCAACGCCATGAGATATAGTTTAAATGTAATATAACTAATATGTAACTATACAACAAAATATATACGATATGCAAGTTAAATACTGGTTAGTCAATATTTGAATATTAGCTATTCTACCCGTCATATAGTCGATATACAATTAACTATGTATGGTGTATATCCAGGTTGAATAATGCTTATGCAATTGCTGTATTAACGGTATACAGGCCCTAATATGAAAGCAGAATAAAATATGCGTACGGATATATCACAAAAACTTAAATTATATGATTATTTAATAATCGGTATACAGTAATTGTATAATCGTCATAGTTTAGCGATATTACTTTCAGAAAAACCGACCCAGATAACACCGGACATCCAATGGATATCCGTTTTAGGTACAAAATGTGTACAGATGTCCAGGAACATCGAATGGACATCCAATGGACTATATTTTCTGGACATTAATTGAACAGCCAGAAACGGATATCCAATGGAAGCCCATTTAGTGTCCACAAATGTATATAGAAATCATGGTGATAAGCTGGACGACAAATGGACATCCAAAGAACTATATTTTGTGGACATTAATTGAACATCCATAAACGGATTTCCAGTGAAAATCCATTTGATGTCCACAAATGTATAGAAACCATGGTCATAAACTGGATGTGAAATGTACATCCAATGGACTATATTTTCTGAACATTAATTGAACAGCCAGAAACGGATATCCAGTGAAAATCGATTTAGTGTCCACAAATGTATATAGAAATCATAGTCACATACTGGATGTCAAATGAACATCCAATGGAGTATATTTACTGGACATTAATTGAACATCCAGAATGGATGTCCAGTGGAAATCCATTTAGTGTCCACAAGTATCAAGCTCAAATCGTGTTGCTGAATATATATGTGAGCAATCACCTTCTTGGAATTCGACCCTTGACATCGGTTACAACTAGTGCGTTTCCTAGAACCCAGTCTATTTAGATTTACGATTATTAGTTTTAAGAGTTAACCATCGAGCCAGATGTTTCTGTTATATTGCCTGTTGAGTGTAAAGGATCCTTAAATAATAGGGACACTGTGACCCAACGGAGAGCGCATTTTGTATAGTTCAAGTTTAGAATAAATTATTTTTTAAAAGATATTAGTTTTCGTGTCTTACATATATTTATCTATGAATGTGGTTTGATTAATATTGTGAATATAATTATCTCCGATATAGCCCGTGACGCAGGCATTTTCATTAAGGCGGGAACAGACTTTATAGGTAAGTGTTAATTTTAATTCATTAATTAATTATATTCTATTTTGCTAGATTTCCTTTGTAAAATTCCTAATTATATATTATTTGTTGGGTTTTATTAGTTTTTTAGATATTAAATAGCGGAGGGTTAGTTATTTATTAGTTATAGCGTTGTTTGAGTAAAGGTTATAGGTATATTATTTGTTATAAGTACGTACAAAAACTTGGTACCATCTTTTTTGTTTTAATCTGTTTTACATTACCTTCCTATTTTATAGTTCCTTTACTATATTTATTTCATTTTAGATAAACTTTTAATTCTTTCACAAAATTAGGGAATTGCAATGTGTCAATAATTTATTGTAAAAAATCCAAATTCAATATGGCGTCAATAACTATCCAACAGGAATATTTTTTGTTGTGTATATTATGATTTTTGCTATAAAATGGTAATTCCAATAAAAAAAAACGTAGGGCAACATCATGGTTGTAGCCCCTTTAAAGTTCTATTTAAGCCTTTTTCGATGGCCTAGATAACGTCAAATTTCACCTACAGCATACTTGATTTTGTAAATTCCCATTTAAAATGCCTGGTTGTCAAATATGACAAACAAAAGTAAAAATTTGGAACAAAAGCAAGGGCCATAATAATTGCAAATAACAGATTCGGCTTTTATTATACATAAACAAAAGCCTTATATTTTATTTGCCACTTATCAGCCTATATACCTATTGATGTTAATTACTATTTTATATCTTTTTCAGATGCTGTTTTCTAACAATTTAAGGATTCCACTAAAAATGACATTGAAACAAGCATCAAAAAGTGGATGGGTAGAGCAAAGCAAAGAAAATAACTTTGTCAATTTTGTTTATGTAAAAAAATGTTTTTAGGTAGAGGAGCCTGGGGTAATGATAGGTTTAAAATTTTGATGGTTTTAAGACATAAGCGTAATATGAAAGTATCCGTAAAACTGCAAGGTAATATGATTATTTGTGAACCAAAAAAAATAATTAATCCTATGTAAGACAATGACACAATCTAAGTTCTTATTAACCCACCACGATGATCTTATTACCCTCTTATTGTTAATAAGAACATTCTTTATATTAGGCTACGCGTTTGTTATATGAAGGCGCCACGGGTAATAGAAATTAATTTAATGTTCTTATTACACTCCAAAAATCTGAAAAATGGCTCAAACTGTTCAAAAGGTATTAGCTGTTAAAAAAATTAAAAATCATATTTGGTTGTTAATCTTTTAATTATTTATTTAGAAAACTATAGCAATCAATGATATGAGGTTTGTTAAGGTTTATATGTAACCTTTAATATGCGTAGTAACAGTTTTAAGAAAATATCTATAACAAAAAAGTAACAACATCTTAAAATTTCAATGATGTTCATTTTATTTTTCACTAAATTTCATGTTATGTTTCAAATATTTAGTTTTAAATTTATGTTGATGATATAGGTTGAGAAAAATAACTTTAAACAACCAACAGAATATTTGTTGTTTTTTAAATCAACAACTTAAAAATAATACAGAAAGAAAATTTTAAGAAGAGATTGTTTTTGTCAAAATATGTTTACATGGCATATGGCTCCATATTTTGGATTAATTTTTAAAACATTTTATACACAGATCGAATAAGATGAAGCGTATTCATGTGGAAAGTGTATGTCCCCATTTTTATGGGTCCATAAAAAAATCCCTTTTTCCTCACAAGCATGGTAATTAATTCCAAGTTACGTCCAAGTATAAGTTATAAGAAAAACCATAGTTTTGTTGAATTTTGCTAAGTTCTTATTACCGATAGGTCCAAGTTCTTATTTCCACAAATTAAAAAAAGTATATATATAATCACAATAGACTCCTGTTATTATCAACAATCTTTAATATTAACCCTTGCATACAAGAAACATTATATAATGAAGATGGATATACAATATAACAAACTTATAATTAATCCAAAAAGAGATTTCTTATGATGCACCATCTAAATTTTGCAACTCTGAAATAGCAATAATGAGAAATTCTATAATATGGAGTATAAATTATTTTGGATATAAATATGGCAGTTAAGAACCATTTAAATATTTTTCCAAAATTTTTAGGTTTGTTTTGAGATGAAAAATCTACCCTGGTTCTTATTTCCCCATTTTTTTATTACCCCAGGCTCCCCTATAAGACTTATACCGGGTCTCCATTTAGTGAGGAATTCTTCGATAGATGGTAAGCGGAGACAGATAGAAAAACAATTTAAATACAAAAGTTTTTTTGATTTAAAAGTGTGCATCTACTAAAAATATTTTAACATTGCGACGTTGCCGCTATTTGGCTAAATGTGGCAACACTTTGCTATTTTAAATAGAATACCCTGTATATTATTGTATTTTTGAATTCCACTGAACATTTTACACACATTTTATGTATGATGTCCTCTACCTATTTTCAATTGTTTTTTAAATATTGATAGATGAAAATTGACATTTTGTAACTTGGACAGCCTATATAAAATCTAAACAGTTTGAGATTGAGCAAAACGGTTTGCACATTTTTATTTTAACTTTTCATAAGCTATCATTTGACACTAACTTTAAAATTAATCAGAGGTTAAAAAGTTCTGGTTAAATTTAACCTCTGGTTAAATGGAAAGTTAGTGTCAAATAATAGCTTATGAAAAGTTAAGATAGGGTGCAAACCGTTTTGTTCGATCTCAAACCGTTTGGATTTTATATCTATGCTGTGAAAGTTACAAAATGTCAATTTTCATCTATCAATATTTAAAAAACAATTGAAGATGGATATATGCCTATATACAGGGTATTCTATTTAAAATAGCAGTGTTGCCAGATTTAGCCAAGAAGCGGCAACGTCGCAATTTAAAAAATATTTTCAGTAGATGCACACTTTTCAACTATAAAACTTTTGTATTTTTTTCATTTACCATCTATCGAAGAATTCCTCACTAAATGGATACCCGGTATATATACCTTATAAGAAAATTGGTAACCATAAATATTTGTAACCAAAATAGCTACTAAAACAAAATGGCTTTTTTCCAACAATGTTCAATACCTAAAGTTGTTTAGCAGCAAAATTTTTTAATTTAATTTCCAGATTTTGTTCACGAATGGCCTATAAATGGATGCCTTATGGACATCCATAGAATATCCAAGAGTATTCCATTAATAGTCTATAAATAGATGCCTTATGGTCATCCATTGAATGTCCAAGGGTATTCCAAGAATGGTCTGTAAATAGATGCCTTATGGACATCCATTGAATGTCCAAGAGTATTCCATGAATGGTCTATAAATAGACGCCTTATGGACATCCATAGGTTGTCCAAAAGTATTCCATAACTGGTTAGTTAACGGGTAGGTCATGGACATAATTTGGACATCCAGAAATGCTCCAGAGCTGTGCCAACGGGATAGCCAATGGATGTCCATTGGACATCCTCAGAACTTAATCTGAATGTCCAATGGACATTCATGCATTCTCGGGTGGTCGTCCGCAGGACATCCAACGGATGTCTTTTGGATATGTCTGTGTTATCTGGGGATTGTATTGCAACGGCGCCCTTTACTTACTTTTTGCGACTTCCTGTATTTCGGTTTTCTCGGGCGCCACCCCTTTGATATTTACAGCGACAAAGGGGATCGCTGTTCACCTATCGGGTAGTCTTTAGACAGTGGAGAAACGATTGTCCAAGGTTCGGTTTTTAAATAATCGGAATCGGTCCCTGGTAAATGAAACACTCCGTGTAAAGAAAATAATGGTCGTGTTTATCCGACAGTAAGTATAAACCTAACTTTCTTATAGCTAAAAGTATCAGACAACTTATTCTAAGCGGCCCAACCCGGTAAGACGTAAGAAAACTCAAAACAGTAGTAAAAGAATCGAAATCTCTAATCGCGCGGTAGACTGTAGCGGTGCGGAAGCCCCACGGTAAGTATGTTAGCAATTACGTTAAACGGTAGCGGTACGGAAGCCCTACTGTAAATATGTCAGTAAATACGGTAAACTGTAGCGGTACGGAAACCCTACGGTAAATATGGCAGTAAACACGGTAAACGGTAGCGGTACGGAAGCCCTACGGTAAATATGGCAGTAAATACGGTAAACGGTAGCGATACGGAAGCCCTACGGTAAGTGCGGTAGTAGATGCGGTGAACTGTAGCGGTCCGGAAGCCCTACGGTACGTGTGGCAGTAGATACGGTACGGAAGCCCTACGATAAATACGGTATACGGTTCTCAATAGCTCCAGCTCTATGACACGGTCGGTTCAGCAGAACGGTTCCCTAACTCCGACGTGAAGCCTGGATGGACTAAGTTTGGAAGGACACTTAGCCGGGATTACTCCACTTGCCAAGCCAGGATGGCCGGGATTACTCTGCTTGCCAATAGGAGAGCCAGGATTACTACGGGAGGATGGCCATGATTACTCCACTTGCCAACCGGGATTGCCAAGCAGGGATGGCCGGGATTACTCCACTTGCCAATAGGGATGGCCGGGATTACTCCACTTGCCAAGGCAGGATTGCCGGGATTACCCCGCTTGCCAATAGGGAAGCCGGGAATACTACGATAGGCCGGGATTACGCCGCTTGCCAAGGCAGGATGGCCTGGATTACCCCGCTTGCCAAGGCAGGATGGCCGGGATTACTCCAGTTGCCACTAGGGAAAGGATCATGGACCAGGAATACGGTACGACGGATATTTACCTGCTCGGTCGGTCGGTCCTTCCCGGTTTGTCTGGAGCTGGGCTTGGTCGGCGGTGTCTCCTACTGGTGGGGTATGCTGCTTGCTCGGTGCCAGGCTGCGGACTAGACTGCCTCTCGACTGCCGACTGACTCGACTCCGGACTGAATGCCTCGAGAACCCCGGGTGGGTACTGCCTGTTTAGCGCGATGCGGCCCAGTTTTGTTAGCTCGACGCGTAGTGGGGATCGCAGCGATCGCGTCATCGGCCGGCCGATAGGTGGGGACCTCACGCGCAGCATGATGCGACGGAGATCGCGACGTTCTACTGGTACTGCACGAAAACTACGGAAAAAGTGAAAACCGATTTCCCGGCTTTTCGCGACGGAATATTTTATAGAATTGAATTTAGCATATTTAAATTATATTTTATGGAAAAGAATGATGTTAATAGCACGTAAAATGTGAAGGTTAATTCGTAGTGCATACCGTTCCCCAAAAAATATAGTAACTTCGTTACACACCCCCCTTTCTTTGAGAAAAAATATTTTATTCCTAAAGCTAAGTAAAAAAACCTTATCCGGATATTTATACAAAACAAAATTTCGCGAAACTAAAATGGCTTCTTCTTCGGTCTTCCTCCGGTGCCTCTGCCTCTCCTAGACGGGTGTACATGAGGTGGGTCCTCATGCTCACGTCGGGTACTTCATCTGGTCTTCGGGACCACTAGATAGTGGATCCCTAGTCCAACCGGTCAGCCGGAGTAGTGGCTGAAAGAGTACTGGGTACGGTTGGACTCTTACCAGTATGATAATTGACTTACATACTGGTGTCAGCCGGCTTAATTTTCCGGGCAGCACACGGATACTTT
>MU187081.1:47136-79850 GCA_016904865.1 Pissodes strobi
GGATATTCAGATACTTTCTTTCAAATTAATAATTAATTTGAAAGAAAATATCTGAATATCCTATGCTAATAATACAAACCCGCCATAAATTTGGCCTCCTAATGGCGGATGGGCGGAGCTAAATTGCTGCTTGTCGCCACTGTCTTGTATAAAGTCACTGTAATTTGGGGATATACATACATGCCATTTTTTCAGTTTTCTCGTATTACAATTTAGACCTATTTTTAGAGACGTATTGCTGTCATATTCGTAATCATATTATTTCGCATTCCTATGAGCAACATGTGATTAGACTCTAGTGCTAGCGGCGGACCACCGTCCGTCCGACTTCCTCCCTTACGTTTCCATAAGGTGAAGTGGGGTGATAGGCGCGATGTTGCCGCAGTGGACGTAGGATACAGTTTCCTGGTTCATTGTAGGTGCCTTTTCACACGTTTAACGTGAAAATAGCGTTTTCAATTTTGAATAGGGTATTAGTAAATAATAGTAATTAGTCATTTTTGTGTTTTTAATTAGGCATATGGGAATTTAGTTCTAGACTGGTTCGTTGTTAGGCAATTAGTACAATGGGTAGAAAAACGGCTGCGGCGGAAGAAGATGATAGATTAAATAGGTTTATTAGACGCCGTAAGCAAATAGTAGACAAGCTTACAAATTTTCAAAACTTTGTTTCAAATTTTCGTGATGAATCTAAAGCTAAAGGTTCGCTTGACGAATATAGAGCCTCTTTTCAAGGAGTTTGAGGATGTTAGTTTAGAAATTAGTCTTATAGATGAATATCGATATGATAGTAGAGAGTATGAAGCCTTTGAAGAGGAATATTTTTTATGTATGGCGGCAGTCAACGCGCATATAGACAAACTAAAAGTGGCGCAAAGTTTAAGCCTTTAATAGTAGCCCTCAACAAATAGCGTCAGCTAATTTAAATCAAAGCCCACATTTAATTAGTTCTAGTGCTAAATTACCAAATATAGGTTTACCTAAATTTCAGGGTGGCTTTGATAAATTTCCGCAATTTTTTGAGACTTTTCAAACCTTAGTTGACAAAAACCCATGCTTAGGTGAGGTCCAAAAATTTTATTATCTATTAGATTCCCTCGAAGGAGAAGCAAAAAGGGTTTTAGAATGTTTAGAGGTGACTAGTGTTAATTGCACGGTTGCTTTAGATTTGTTAAATAAACGTTTTTATAACAAGCCTGTCATAATATATTCTCATTTGACAGCATTATTTGACATTCCGGTGATTAAACAGGGGTCTCATAGTAGCATCAGCGAATATTAACTACTACAAGAAGGCCCACTTCATGGTCAGAGAGCGCTACAAAGGAATCGTCGTTTATTTTCTTCGTTGCCTGGTAACGGTCGGCGAACTTCGCCGCACACAGGTTGAATTTAAATAAAAGCTGGCCATAAACGATATTTTCGTTTGCGGTATAATTAATCAAATTTATGACGAAATTATTTATAGGACTCTAATACTCTAGTTGGCTTTGGAAAAACACAATTGATATCTTCTGAATTGTTTGCAGCGCCCTGTCAAACTTACGGTATGGGTTTTTTTATTATTATCACCAAATAAATATTTTGATAAAGTTTGTATTCAACTGGCTGTTTCAAACATCTGTTACCATTTTTAATTAGTTATTATTGATAACAATACTCAAGGTGTGTAATAACTAATATTTAAAAGATTTTGATTTTGTGTTAATGATTTCAACATATTTCCGAATACAAATATTCTGGACATCAAGAAGAAAATGTTTCTCGAATTTGCCTCATCTTTTAATGCTTAATTAAATTTTGGCGTTTTGGGTGATTTTAAAATTGGTTAAAGGTTTCGCACAATATTTTTACTGTATATTTCATTCCTATTTTGTAATACAACACAACTAAAAAATAGCGTTATTATCTTATAGCGAATATTGACTCGACTATAGAATTTACGCGTGAAAATTAATCTGACAAAGGATGAGCTGGTCTATGGCCGCCGCGTCAAAGGTCGCCTGCCAACATGATTGTTTTATTTGTATCATGGCCTGCCGTTATTCTGCCAGTTTTCGCGCGGGGAAGGAGACGCACCGTTGACATGCCGCCGCAGAGAGTGATCCTTCTTATCATATAGTTTTGCCCAAATACATAATAAAAAGATAAAGACTGATGTAATATACTGCTAACGTGCTAACACTCCGTTGAGGTTTTGTGTTGGTGTTATGCCTAATTATGCAACAACTGAAGCCAGATTATCAGGAAATGGCGCGTCGAAATGAGTATCCCTTATTGGCTAAATTAGTAACGTGCGCAGTTTTCCCTGCTGCTGTCTTGTTTGAGCATTTACGTTTCTCTGTTTTTTTGCTTCATATGTTGTACTGAAAGTATTTTCAAATGGTTTTATGTCATTTAAATTACCCTTAACGCAACGCATTATTAAATTGGAATTTTAAAAGCTATATCTGTTGTAAAGTCGTCGGTACGGGTGGGCAAGAAATTGAATAATCGATTAAACGCTTAATATTTTAGCAAATAACTGAATAATCGATTAATCGAAATAATCGATTATCGATATTTTCTGAAATATTAATGGATAAGTCGATTAATCGGTAATTTCTTAAAAGTTAATCGAATAATTGACTATTGTCGCCCACCCCCTAATCCCATAATATTGTAATAAGTGAAACTGAAGCTGAAATTTCGGTAGAATCATTATTGCTGATGCAAGACTGATGTTATTATAAAAAGAGGTAATAAATACTTTGGCTGAATCAGCAGATAAAAATTTATAATTTAGTTTTAATTTGTAAATATGGCTTTGATATTACCTTGGGATAGTCAGAATATAAGCAAGGGTTTTTGAACAACAACTGCACTGATGCTTCTATATTTTTTACTAGTTTCGTCCCTATTAGATTAATTTTTCAACGCGTTTCTGTCGTCCGCTTAACATTCATTTTGCTCGTGAGACTCCTGAATTAACTGTTGCAAAAACAAAATTTGGATCATCGAATTAAAAATTTAAAACCCTTTTTCTACAACGAAGGAGCCTTTAATTTGCAAAATCATTTTTTAAAACGGTTTAAGAACATACAAATGATTTTTATACATGATTTTTATCGTTAGTGATAATTGATACACCCTATATAAATATAGATGATGAGCTAAAAATTCAACAATTATTTGTCTAAAACACGATATATTAAACGCGTTATACTTAATAACTTGTATGTCTTATTTATGGTAAACCTTATTATGGCCAGCTTTCCTAGAAATTCGACCAGTGTGCGCCGGGTCCAAAGGTCACATGCCAGTATCATGCTAGTTTTCGCGCGGAGAAGGAGACATACCGTTGATGTGCCGCCGCGGAGAGTGAATCTTCTTATCGTAGTTAATATTCGCTGGTAGCATACAGGGGTTAATTGATAAAATAGAAAAGCATCTTAGAGCTTTAAGAGCACTAGGTGAACCAGTGGACTACTGGGATAGATTAGTAATATTTTTGCCTAGAAAATTGGATTTAGAGACAAAAAAGGAGTGGGAAGAAAGGTCAATTTCAGAATTTGGTAGTGCATCAAAACTTAGTAATTTCACGGAGTTCTTAGGGTACGTCCATAGTGCACCGCTTCTCGCTTCTCGTTTCACCGCGGCAGACTAGCGATCAAAAATTTATAAAGGAATGGTAGCGCAAAAGCTGATTAAGCAGGTTGAAAAAGCTGCAAGCGCACTATGGCCACGCGCTACCATTCCTATATACAATTTTTTATCGCTAGTCTGCCGCGATGAAACGAGAAGCGAGAAGCGGTGCACTATGGACGTACCCTTAGGCAATAAAGCGAGAATTTTAAGTACGGTAAATTTCAGTAATAAGCCTTTTAAAAATGGTTATAGTGGTACATCAAAAGGAGCGTATGGGGCATTTGAAAGCGATAAAAACAGCAAGCTTAAATGCGAATTTTGCAAGGGTTCTCATTTCGTTTATTATTGTGAAAAAATTTTAGGACTTCCAGTTTCTCAACGCATAGAGCAAGTTAAAAGGTTAAAATTATGTTTCAATTATCTTCGTTCAAGCCATCAAGTAGACAATGTAGGTTATCTGGTTGTAGAAAATGCAGCGGCAAACATAACACTCTTTTACACCTTGAAAAGAAACCACTTCCTGAGCTTAAAAATTCTCATCCCGTGACAGAAGATTCTGTAGATCAAAGTGCATTAGAAGATCAATCTTTACTAGCGGCTTCCTGTAGTAGTGTAGTTAAAGCAAGGTTTAGTCAAATATTATCTACAGCAGTTATAGAAATTAAAATTTCTAATAATGAATTTATTAAATGTAGAGCTCTTTTGGATTCTGGATCCCAAGTTAACTTCATTACTCAAGAGCTAGTAACCAAATTAGATTCAAAATTACATAAGAAAAATGTTCCTATTTCTGGAATTAACCTGATGATAAGTCAATTACGCAATGAAACACATTTAACTTTGAGATCGTTGCATAACAATTATAAGGTAGAGATTCCTTGTTTAGCGTTAGACAACATAACTTCAAGCATTCCTTTACATTCGTTTGAAACTTCACAGCTTGAAATTCCGACTAATTTAACTCTTGCCGACCCGGAATTTAACAAAGCGGCAAACATAGATATCTTGTTAGGTGCAGCGATTTTCTTTGATTTACTTTGTGTTGGCCAAATAGGTTAGGAAAAAATAATCCACTTTTGCAAAAAACCGTTTTTGGTTGGGTAGTGTCTGGCCCAGTCTCAATTCAAAATCAAAATGTTGGTAATAAACAAAGTTGTCATTTTGCGGGCATTGATATAGACGAGAGTTTAAAAGAGTTTTGGTCAATCGAAGAAATACCAACAAAAAAGATCAATTCAAGTGAAGAAATAGAATGTGAAAACAACTTTATAAGTACACTTAGTCGAGAAAAAACAGGCAGATTTTGTGTAACTTTACCATTAAAAAATAATATTTCACAGTTAGGTGAGTCTTTAGACATAGCAAAACATAGGTTTCAGGCTTTAGAGACGAAATTCATCAAAAAACCCTTACGTAGAAGAAAATATTCTGATTTTATGATAGAGTATAAGGAATTAGGTCATATGTCTAAGAAGATTCCAGGGCAAGAAATTGAAGTGGATAGTCATCATGCTGTATTCAATGAGGCTAGTTTGACAACAAAATTGCGAGTTGTAATTGACGCTAGCTCAAGGATAGATCCATGATGCGTTGAAAGTCGGTCCCACAGTACAGGACGAATTATTTGATGTTTTAGTACGCTTTCGGCAGCATAGTGTTGTAATCACAGCCGATATCGAAAAAATGTATAGACAGGTCAATGTTGCGCCTGTGCATCGCAATTTGCAACGCATCATTTGGCGAGATGACTCAAAAAAGCCCATAGAACATTTTAGACTTAATACAGTTACATACGGAACCGCATCAGCTTCATTCTTAGCAACTACCTAGGTGTCTACAACAAATAGCTAATGACATTCAGGATATTCATCCAAGATTAAGTTATATTATTTCTAAATGTTTCTACGTGATCATCCACGTAGATTCTACGTGGATGATCTTATTTTAGGTACTCCATCTATCAATGATGCAATAGATTTTAGGTCAGTGTTTAACAGATACTTTAGCTCAGTATGGATTTCCACTTCGAAAGTGGTGTTATAATAAAACAGAAGTGTTAAATGCTTTAGCAAAGAATAAAGAGTTATCCCCAGGATATTGCATAACCAATGACGATACAAAAAAAAACTTTAGGTGTGTTCTGGCAAGCTGGACAGGGGGACAGGATACTTTCGAATATGTTATTCACAATAAAGCTGTTGGCGCCTTATAAGGTGACCAAGCGTTTCTTTCAGTGGTCTCCCAGATCTTTGACCCGCTTGGGTTAGTAGGGCCAGTTACAATTGGCGCAAAGATCATTCTACAAAAATTATGGAAGCTCAAGTTAGAATGGGATGAAGCCATACCAATAGACTTATTAACCTTGTGGAATAAGTTTTATACTATTTAGGTTCATTAAATTCCATTAGAATCTCGCGGCAATGTATTATAGACAATGCAGTGCACATCGAGTGCCATGGGTTTTGTGATGCTGGCGAGACATCCTACGGCTCATGTTTATATATAAAATATATAGACAATGTAGGAAATGTTCTAGTAAAGTTAGTTTGCGCGAAATCTAGAGTAGCGCCTCTTAAGTATGTACGATCCCAAGACTAGAAATTTCTGGCGCATTTCTTTTGGCACAATTAGCTCATAAGGTTTTAAGTGCTTTGGACATTCCAATATCAAGAATTTATTACTGGACGAACTCTACTATAGTTTTGTCCTGGCTAGCACAGGAACCTAGTAATTGGACAGTTTTTGTAGCGAATCGTGTCTCTGAAATTCAGGGTTTCTCAAGTGGGGTGAGGTGGAATCACGTTTGTTCAACCCGGCCGATATAATCTCTCGCGGAGTGAATCCGTCCGAGCTACAAGAGTTAGAATTATGGTGGGCTGGGCCATCATGGTTGCAAACCTCTCCTGAACATTGGCCGTCTTCTCCAATGGTCACTGAAAATGTCCCTGAACGTAGAAAGCGTAAAATTGTTCTTACAGGTGTTATTCAAGATAGATCAATTTTTGAAGTAAGGCCAACGTTATTTCAATTAAAAAAATTGGTAGCTTGGTGTTTTAGATTTCTTAATAATTTGCGCATTCAACCTAGTCATAGGATCCTTGATAAAACATTAACAGTTCCTGAAATGGACGCTGCATTAACTTCTCTTGTAAAGGTAGCTCAAAATCAAGAATTTTCGGCTGAACTGAGCTCCTTACAAAAAACCCACCATGTAGCAGGAAATAGTACTTTAAGGTCTTTATATCCCTTTTATAAAGAGGGTTTAATTTTAGTTGGTAGACGGTCAAGCACCTCAAAGGAGTCCTTTGAAGTTACACACCCTATAATTTTGCCTCGTAAACATCCTCTTACTAGATTAATTATTTTAGATCAGCATCGAAAACAGCTACATGCTGGAGCGCAAGCTACTCTAGCAGCTCTTAGACAAAAATTTTGGATCATCAACGGTAGGAGTACCGTGCGAAATATTTTATCAAAGGGCCACACATGTATTAGAGTAAAACCCACTAGTTTTACTCAGAAAATGGGAAATTTACCAAAATCTCGCATAACCCCACAAAGGCCCTTTTATTCTTGTGGCCCTTTTATTCTTGTGGCATTGATTTTGCTGGCCCATTTAATCTGGAGGATGGTAAGCTCAGGAATAGTAAAATTGTCAAGGGCTATATGTGTTTGTTTATATGCTTTGTGACAAAGGCCGTACATATCGAGTTAATAGGCGGTCTTAGTACTGACACATTCTTAAATTGCTTGGAAAGATTTGTTTCTAGGCGCGGTCTGTGTAAACATATTTATACAGATAATGGTACTAATTTCGTTGGAGCTAACAACGAATTAGTTGGAATTCATGATGCCCTATCTAAGATTCAAAATGATATTCCTTTTAAGAATTATTGCTTAGATAATTATATAGAATGGCATTTTATCCCAGCAAGATCCCCACACCAGGGCGGGTTATGGGAATCTGCAATAAAATCGGCTAAAGGGCATTTAATTCTAATAACTAGCAATAGAACCTTAATTTTTGAGGATTTATGTACTATATTTGCTCAAATAGAGGCGGTTTTAAACTCACGACCCTAAACACCGCTCTCTTCTGATCCCAATGATCTACAAGTCCTCACCCCTGGTCACTTCCTCATTGGGGATTCTTTATGTGCATTGCCTTAACGAGATGTTCTGAACCCGCCAAATAATAGACTGACTCATTACCATCAGTTGCAACCACCGACCTCCATTATATGGATAAGCACAAAGCGATCCAAATCATACTGATTCATGCGCCTTCAGATATAAACAAAATAGGCTAGTTCTGAGACTGCGCAGTTTCAATTAGCAGATTATCGATCGATTCCACGTGCGTCATCAACGCACGGCCGTGAATAAGCCACAGGTCCGGATTTTAAGAATTTGTTATAGTTATTTGTGTATTTAGAGCGCAAAGTCGTAACGGATTACCGCTTACAATATTGGAGAAAAAATTAAAGCCCCACGGATCATTTCTATATTATTAAACCCCTATAAGTAGTCTGTAAATAAATTTTTAAAATAGCAGAAACAAGTATGGGGAACAATTACCCATTTAAGGATCTAAAAAAGACTATTTAGAACATCAAAGCTCAACAAAGTAAATTAAAATCCATCCTATCTATAAGAAGACTCTTAATACGCAATGATGAAACTGAATAAACTCACTGACCTATTTATGCATCGTGATTTATGCAAAAGGTCAGTAAATAAACCCCTTCTAAGCTGATATTATTCCCATATTTTGTATGTTATGCTGCAATTATCCTTAAAAAAATATATACTTACTTAAAATAAGAAATCCCTGGTATTGTACCCTTATTTTGGCAACACCAAGCCAAACACCGTTGAGTATTTTCTTTGACCTTGGCAGTTGACGCCATTGTCTTTTAAGGTATTTTGTATTTAAATCCTAACGTCTCCACCGACTTATACACTAATAACGAACTATTATAATAATAAACTAAACTAGGTGTCCAAAAGTAAATTAGTTATTTTCAACAAAAATGATAACATAAACTAATTTAATAATTGAACGAAACAAAACGCCGAAACTCGAAACCCAAAACGGCAAACACAGAAAAATGAATTATTTTCAAGTGCAAGCAGCAAGCAAGGTCAGAGAAATTTGATAATATTAATATTATTGATTACCGAACTGTAAAAGCTTTATCAGCTGATTTCGTTCTGTCGCTTCTCGGTATTTGTGCGCATGAGTAAAACTATCCTATTTTCAGTTCTGTCCGACGCAGAACCCGGTTTTTCCCCCATGATTGGTACGATTTTTCGACGCACACAGACGGCTCGTGCTTATCCATATAATGGAGGTCGGTGGTTGCAACAAGTAGTCCAGCATCTATGGTCTCGATGGAGTTCGGAGTACTTGGCCACCCTGCAGCAAAGAACTGAATGGCATGGAACTTCTGCAAACGTCAAGGTTGGTACTTTGGTTGTCCTGAACGAAGAATCAACTCCTCCCCTCAGTTGGAAGGTAGGACGAATAGTAGAACTACATCCAGGGCCTGACGGGCGTGTACGTGTTGCCAGTGTTAAGACAATGAGTGGTATCGTTCGCCGGGCTGTCCAGAATTTGTGCGCCCTTCCAGTAGAATAGAACAGTGATGTTACTTTTGATTAAGATGCAAAATTTACGTCGCGCGGTTATCAGTGTGGATGTTATGGTTGGACTATAAATTATGTACTAAGACTTTGTTAATTTGCTTGTTTTGCATTGCACACATGTGCATTTTCTGCATTACGTTAATTTTTGTTTAGCTTTAAGGAAAAGACATGCTAAACCACTATGTTCTAGTTTATTGTTATTAGTAGCCACCATTTGTTTGAAAGGCAGAGCTTTCAAGGCCGGCGGGATGTTCGGTTTCCAGAGAAACAAGTGACGTCGGCAACAGCGCCTGCCAGAGGGTAGCATTCCTAAAAAGACAATATGATCGCTCTCTCTGTTCCGTCGGCCATTGCATTAACATGTACTTAAAGTCGCTTAAAGAAATACAGTCCTAATTTAATAAATTTATGACTTTTAATTTATAAAAGTATAGTACAAGTTAAGAGAAAACATCTCAGTCAGTTGGGCTGAACAGGCATGTTTCTAATTAGGATGTACGGAATATTATCCGGACCGGGGGCTTTATTTCTCGGAAGTTGGCAGAGAACTTTGCGGATTTCCGCCGGGGTCACTCTGAGTTTTTCCAGCGCTACAGGGGCGATAGGGTACTTTCGGTCTTTGAACCGATTGACTTGGTTCGTGATATTTACGTGTTCCAGTGTCGCGTATGGTACCTCGCTGTAGACTCCCTCTAGGTAGTCCGCGAAGGCTTCTGCTTTCCCTAGATCGTCGATAATATCTAGGCCGTTATGTCTAAGCTTAGAGCTTTCAGCAGAGCCTCCGCGGACTCTCCTAGCGAGTTTCCACAGCGAACCATCCCTCACACTGACACTGTTCACGTAATCAAGCCATTGCTTGCTTCAGTGTTCACAAATTTGTACCTTTATCGCCTCTGTGAGCTCTCTCACTCGGGCCGCCTTAATTTCTGTCCTGTTTCTCTGCCATCTTCGTCGAATTCTATTACGGAAAGAAATTAAATTTAGGATAGGTTCGGGAAGTATTTCTGTCCTTGGACGTATAATTGTCCTTGGACACATTGCATCACGGATGCGCTGGTTATTTAATGTTAGATTGCTCATCTCATTTACAAGTTCCTGGGTTGTGTCTATTTGTCGGGGAATGACAGTAGCCTCACTTAGCCTCTCTCGGAACGCTCTCCAATCGATTCCAGTAAGAGATTACGGTGTCTCCCGTAGATGGCGCTCTGCAATGCAGTGTAATCTTTATTGGAAAGTGGTCCGAGTTTAGCGTATCCATTTCCTGGAGCCTTAAAGCCCTTATCGACTTCCGAGTAATAGCTACATCCAGCAGCGAGGCGCCTCGGATGAACGTGGGATTTGTGGTTTTGTGAAAGGATATTTCCAGGTTATTTGCGATTATTCTCCTCAATAATCCACCCTTAGCATTGGTAACGCCGCCCCATTCTGCGTGGGTAGCATTTAGATCACCAATGAGTAAAGATACCCTATTTTGCGGTAAAAAAGCAAGGATATCGGGTTCAGTGAGGCGGAGAGGTGTAGCCGCCGTTAATACGTAGGCCATCCGCGGTCTCTATAACACGTTCAATATTCGTACGGATATTACCATTTAAATATATGGATATTACGTACACTCTTGTATCGGATTGACATATGTATTAGACAGGCCACGCCGCCTCCAGGTCGATCAGGCCTATCATACCGCTACAACCTGTAGTTTCGTATTTTTAATACGAAGCATAAACCTAACTTTAGGTTTATGTATGAAGTCTACGTTTATGTTGGTTTCAAGTAGGAAAATCACCTGCAAATTGGAAGAATACACAAAATTTCTGAACTCGCCTAATTCCGTTGCAATTCCAGCTTGCAATACTGTACATGGATACATTTATATATTAAAGTTGTTATATTCAAGTGTGAAGAAGCGTATCGAGACTTGCATAATTTGTATGCGGTCGCCTCGACACGCTTCGAGCATATTTGCATACGCTTCAAGTGCTCTAAACAGCCCATAAATATTTATGAGACTGTCGATTTTGGTTATAACATCATTTAATTTAGTTAAGTTGGTAGTTATGTTTGAAGGATTTGGATTTATATTTAAGTTATGAATATTTTGTTGAAGTACAGCATCACTAACCTGTACAGTTTTGTTTTTATCTAATTGGTTGTCTCTTCTCTAGCTCCTTAGAGGGGGAAACTGCCCTTCGTATTCTTCTTCCCGTGCTTGAAGTGGGCCCTTCCTCAGGCCAGGGTCTCTTCGCTGGCCCACTGCATTTCTGGATTCTTGTGGGTTCTTCCATTCGGGATTTGTTGGTGGAGGCGCCGGCCTGTATACCTGTTTTGGTTTGTTGGTTGGTCTGTGGTTTTAGCAGATTTAATTTATAAAGGTATACGGGGCATTCCTCGTTGATTGACCTATGTGGCCCTGCACAGTTGGCGCACTATACATTGTCGTTTTTGCATTCCGTTATATCATGCCCCATTGCACATTTGCTGCAGGCGACTTGTCTGTTGCAGTATGTTTTAGCGTGACCATACTGCTGACACTTTTTGCATTGCATTACCGGGCGTCCTGCTCTTCTGCCTGCAGCTGACTCCGACTGACATAATCGTTTTACAGTCCTGGTTTAGTTTCTTGACGGTATGTGATGCTTCTAGGATGACTAGGTACATTTGGCCACCTAGTTTTCTTCCTTTCGAATATATTCCTCACTGGTAGGCTGTATTCATCTTTCAAGGCTTCGGCTATTTCTTCAGGCTTTACATCCCCGTCTAGCCCCTTCAGTACAAAGGCTCTGTTTTTTTCAGTGGTCTCGGCATAAGTGTGATATTCCGCATGCATGATTTAGCATACGTTTTAAGGTATGTAGACCGTTAAGTGTAGAACAGTATACAATTACTGAATTTTTTTTAAATTTCAGTTTGTACTTTTCAATATGGAGGTTTTTAAGATCACTCCTGAGTTGTCTGTGATCGTTCGGCCTACCTTTTATAACCACTGGGGGTGGTGGGGTGGGTTTTTGCTTACGGGTCACCCTTGGTTTTTTGGCTGCTCTTGCTCTAGTGTTAATAGCCTTGGACGCCGAAGAGGACGCAATACTGACATTATCGTCCTCTGTGTTCATATATTCAAGTGATTGGAAGCTATTGCTTGTTTCAAGGGGTGGTGGCTGCCCAATGTCCAGCCACCACGCTGAAGTTTCGTTTAAATAGTAGCTGCTTAAACGGAACCTTAAATATGCCTTTCTGTGATTCTTGTTGCAGGTTGCAGTGTTTGTGTGTTGGTGTTTCTTTTCGGGGAGGGTGGGTTGCTTGGTCCTGGTTTTTCAGGTAACTTGTTTTGAGTGATCACTGGCGATGTGTGTCTCTTGATGTGCGTGTGTATGGCTGTTTGCTACTACTGGTCTTGGGATTTTTACTACTTGTTTCCGCACTTAGAAGGGCTGGCCTTCTTTGTGCCAGTGTCTATTTATGACCGTCTCGGTTTTTTAATTCCAATCGGGTGGGCGTCTTTCAGGAGCTGTCTTACCCTGGTAACTATCTTCCAGAGATCAGCTCCGCTGAGCTCCTTTGGGTTTACTTTCTGTAAAACCTCTACGTTTATTTTACATGTCAAGCATACTTCCATATACCTGGCTGCTTTTTTCTAATATTTTGTTGATTGTGGTGCTACTTATTTTCCCCTTCGGTTTTAAGTCCAAAGATACGCTGGACATGCTCTCCTCGACGTCCTGTGGCTCATCCATGTTAGTTTCGGGGTTACGCCCCCGAGAGCTAAAAAATAAAACAAGTTCCCTGAACTTTCAGGTGACTTTACTAGTATTTAAAAATAAAAGCAGTCAAATAGTTTTTTCAACATAGAATTCCGATAAATCGAAGAATTAAATACGCGCAGAGCTCCTTTGTACCTGAGAACTCCTTATCAGGTCTTGCTGCAAAAACGGTACTGCAAGAAATTCCGAAATGCCTCGACCTATGACAAAGCGGATCTCGTCTTTGATGCTAAAACGTTGCAAGGATACATTAAAGAATCATTAGACTGCCTATAATTATTATTAACATTAGAAGTAGAAGCGTTCGCTGATGTGTTTGATGCTAAAACATTGCAAAGATACATTAAAGAATCACTAGCCTGCCTGTCATTATTATTCACACTAGAGTAGAAGCGCTCGCTGATGCGTTTGATGCTAAAACCACAGCTTATACACTACCAGCTACTCATCTCTATCGAGATCGGAAAGTTGGAGTGTCGGGCACTGCGCATACCTGGCAGTGCCCTGAGCGGTTCAGTTCCACAGTCTCGTTATTTTTCAGGCAATGTAATGACACGAAGCGAACTGGATTTAAAATGAATATTCGCTTCAAAATCCACGACACATTCGTCGGAAGCTACGGCTATCGCCCTAAAAAGACCGGAATTTTCGGATTTTTATTCAATTTTGCCATTTAAAATTGTTTTTAAACGGATTTTAGACGATATAACATGATATTCTAAATTAAACGAACTGTCAAAAGTATTATTCAGATGCCCAGACGTTTAAAACATATTAAATCATGGCCCTCTTCTAAAATTTTCACTTGACTTTTCCAAATCAAAGGATGCCGCCGCAAGATGAGTAGCTGGTTATTGAATAAGCTGTGCTAAAACGTTGCAAGGATACATTAAATAATCACCAGCCTGCCTGTCATTATTATTCACATTAGATGTAGAAGCCTTCGCTGATGTGTTTGATGCTAAAATGTTGCAAAGGTACATTAAATAATTATTAGCATGTCTCATTATTATTCACATTAGAAGTAGAAGCGCTCACTGACGTGTTTGATGTTAAAACGTTTCAATGACCTGCCTGTCATTATTAGACACAGAAGCGCTTGCTGATATTGATGTATTTTTTCTTGCAAAACACTGTCTAATGTCTGCAGTACCCGTATCTTAAATGTTCGTTTCTCCGATGCGTTTAAAGTAGCAACATCGGGAAGAATGCTTTTAAAAAAAATTAAATCCGGGTTTTCAGATTGTGCCGCACTTTTTTGTGAAAGGTAATTGATGAGATAGCATGCTCCATTTCATCGACTGGAGGCTTTGATAGACTCTTCCTTTTTTTTGAAGATGCACTCGAAATACGTGACGATGCACGTCAGGAATTATTACTATCTAGAAAATCTGTCTCAGGGTGATGACCAGAGGTGTGGATACTGTCTTGTCGGGCCTACAACAAGAGCTTAACGGACGTCAACCAACAACGACTAGAGATTTACGAGATAGGCTCTGCGCATACTTCTTGAAACCTGAACATGCATTGCCATGGCAAACCAAGCGGACCGGTTGCTTGCCGTTAGGCGGCGTTACCACACACTTACCATTATTTTTATATTATTTAGCAAAAAAAGTGACTTTATTCCTTTTTTTTAAGAAAGAACTAGGCATCTAATACTTGCCTTTTAAAATGGCAAACATGCAAGGAATTTGAAGTAAATCGTTAAAATTGTATTGGAGAAATTCTTTTTTTTTTCACGAGTAGAGTAATCTCATACAGTTAAAAAAAACCGAGAGCCAAGTTTCATTTGCATTACAAAAATAATATGTTATAGAAAATTTGAAGAAAATAGTTTAGGTGGTTTTCGAGTAAATCGTTTTTTTTTATACGAGGAAAATCGTTGGAGCTGTTTTTGAAAAAAAAGGTGTTTTTTATTTTCTTCTTCAGATAAAGTAACCTTCTGTTTAGTACCTCTAGAATATTTACAACTGCGCTAGGTAAGTCGTGCTAAAAGCTTAATGAACAGGTGAAAGACCACCCCACCAGAACTGGGAAGCGCTAAGTGGTTTTCCCAACTCACGTTCCGCTTCCGCGCTGGTGGTCCCGGGTTGCACAGTAGGAATATATGGACATGATGGTGCTTCCAGGATCAAAATATTCCGGAGGTAAACTCCCCGGCCATTCGGATCTCCGGGCGTAGGGTGGCCCTGGGAGCCCTTCATTCCGCATTTCACAGACAGCAAAGATACCGAACCAATTTAGAATAGATTTCTGCAACATAAGAGGCCTAAATACTAACATAAATTCGGTACACCAACGTCTACAAATAAATATATCTACCACATATTAGTCCTTACAGAAACACAAGTATGTTCTACAACAACAGTAAACTACCCCTATCCTGGTTACGACTTACATACCCGATTTAGACATAAGTTCGGAATATGCCTTTTTGTCCGAAGCGACCTTTCATGTCACCGCGAGGAAACACTCGAACCGAACAACCTTGACGTCATGTGGCTCAAGTTCACCGCCAAGGGATTAACCAAGTTTATATGTTGTCTCTATCGCCCTCCGAGCGATAGAACCTACCAAAGCTTTTTTTCAACACTAGCTACCACTTTTGACTCAATACAGGTCGATCACCCCAGTTCACAAATATTCGTTCTGGGAGACTTCAATGTCCACAAAACCAACTGGCTCAAACATCACAACAAGTCCGACAACGAAGGTAGAGAAGCTGAAGCATTTGCCATCAGCTGCGGGCTTACTCAACTTGTAGACGAACCAACTCGAATCTCAGAGGGGCGAATTCGCCGCCCTACTGGATCTTCTTCTCACCACCAATACTGACCAGTACACAATTGCGGTTGGTCCGCCATTAGGTACGTCCGACCATAAACTTATTACAACTGTTTGTGAATTGCCACTCATACAGAAGGATCCACCATTGCCTTCCAAAATCTGGCATTACAATTCTGCAAACTGGGACGATCTAGGGGAGTTCTACCTAGATTTTCCTTGGCTCGACGTTTGCTTTGGTACTGACGACCCGTTGGTCTGCTGCGAAGAGATCACGCAAGTAATCTCAGGAATGGAAGCATACATCCCAAATTTCATCAAGTTACCATCAAAAGGAAAGCCCTGGTTCAACTGAAAATGCGAAAGAGCTGTAGGTAGGAAACAGCAAGCCTACAAGTACTGGCAGTAAAAATCAGACCGCTGAAAATCGCAATTATTTTTTCATAGCGAGAAACGTGTGATCGACGAAACTAAGGACAAACACAATCAAAGGATCAGGAATAAACTTTTGCAATGCCTCAGTGGTTCCAGGAATTTCTGGTCGGTAGCAAAGGCAGTAAGTAACAACTTTACAAAAACATCTCTCCCACGTTTGACGGACGAACGTGGCGTCACGGCGACTACAGCCAAGGAAAAAGCAAACATGCTCGCCAAAATGTTTTCATGGCACTCTACCTTAGACGTCTCCCAAAGCAAGACTCTCCCCACCATATCGAACATCAACACTACCATGGCAGAAGTCAAGTTTCATCACCGTGATATTCGCAAAATCCTTAAAGAACTAGATACGCAAAAGGCATCAGGACCGGACGGAATAGCTGCCATCGTGCTAAAGAACTGCGCCAACGAACTAACACCCGTTTTTTCCAGGCTTTTTCCTCCGTCTTACGGAAAAGGTACTTACCCATCCTCTTGGAAAGTCGCTCGAGTGCAACCTGTTCCAAAAAAGGCAAGAAAACCACGCCCTTAAACTATCGCCCAATTGCCTTGCTTCCAATAATCTCCAAAGTCATGGAACGTGTAGTCAATCAGCAACTACTCAAGTACCTCGAGAACAGAATAATCAGCGATAATCAATACGGCTTTGGCAAAGAGAGATCGACAGGAGATATATTGGCCTATGGCACTCATATATGGAGTAGGGCAATTGAGAACTACGGAGTCTCGAGCGATTGCGTTGGATTTTTCAAAGGCATTCGACAGAGTTTGGCATGACGGACTGCTCAACAAACTGCCGTCGTCCTTCGGACTGCCAGCCTCTCTCTGCAGCTGGCTTGCCAGTTTCCTTAAGAACCGATCTCTGCACGTTGCAGTTGATGGACTCATCTCAGAGACATTCTCTGTTCCTCATCTATATTAATGACCTGCTGATCGAAACGAATAATCCTGTTTACAGTTTTGCAGATGACAGTACCCTTGTCTCCCACTTTAAATCAGAAAAACCCTTAATAGCGAGTGAGACTCATTACCGCAGACAGGAGCAGATTACAGCAATTAATCAAGCCCTGGAGAAAGTTCAAATTTGGGGCGACCGAAGTTTGCTCCAGTTCAATGCAGCAAAGACCCAAGCAGCAACGTTTACCAAGAGGGGCAATGCAGCGGACCCTGACATCATTATGGCAGGATCGACTATTCCTTCATCCTCGTCAATCGGACTGCTGGGTGTCTCGGTCAACAGCAATATGTCCTGGCATGACCATGTTGCTAACATCGCAAAATCAGCCTCCCAGAAGCTTGGTGCGCTATTTCGCAATAAAAAACTCTATAAACCGCAGCAGTTGTTCTTGCTCTACAAAGCGCAAATAAGACTGTGCTTAGAATATTGCTCACATATTTAGGGTGCCGCACCAAAGCACACCCTAAAGCTGCGTCTCGTCGGCGACCCGGAATCTGAATAGTCTGGAACACCGCAGATATGTGGCCGAGATGTCTCTGTTTTACAGATACTTTCACGGCGGCGGATGTTCCCAGGATTTGGCCCGCTTCATCCCGCGCCTGGCAACTCCTGTCAGACCGGCACGACAGACAGCAAGAGAGCCCCAGTTCGTCGTACAACTGGAAACACCTAGAACATCGCTTTACAAGAACTCCTTTGTCTGGCGCACTGCATCACTGTGGAACTCACTCCCAGGACATCTGTACATCTGTTTCCCACTAATTATAACCTACAACTATTCAAGAACCGTGTCAATCAACATCCTCGCACAAAGTCAAAGTCAAAATACGCTTTATTGTTAGAACAAAAAATTGTTGTTAACAAAGCAAAATAGAAGTTAAAAATATCTTAAATCCTAATACAGTATTCAATACTAAAGCGCGATATGAAGTACATACAGGAAAACATAATATGAGAAGCCACATGGTTAAAAATATTTCGGAACACAATATAAAATGCACATAATCACAGACTGAAGATTTAGGGGAGGTATGGATATGATGGCACCCTTTTTTTTGTTGTCGGTTTTCGGTATGTACATTTTTTTTTCAAAAACTGAAATTCTGGCTGCTTGTTGATTTTGCCGTTGTTGATACATAACACGTACAAAATGATTAAAATTCAGTCGTTTTATTTAAATTTATTATTTTTCATTTAACGTCAAATGTGCCATCATATCAAACTATTTGATATGATGGCACCAATACACATCTTACGCAGCAAACACAGGATAATGTTATATCCTGTTAACAAAAAGCCTTGAAGGCAACAAAAGTTTAACATGAACACTAAACAGTAACTTAAATATTATTAATTAATATTATTAAATAATATTTTCTGTTAATAAAAAGTCATAAACACTACAAAAGTTTAACAGAAACATAAAACAATAACTTGCAAGTTATATTCTGTTAAAAAATACTTTAAACGCAACAAAAGTTTAAAATAAACAACCCTGAAAAAATATTATATTTTTAAACCGATTTTTCAAATTGTTTGATATGATATCAAACATGGCTAGATTTTCCAACCCTAACCTATCACTAATTAGTTTTCTTCGCTATACAAATATAACCTATCATCATACACTTATACAGGCTTAAAACATTTGGCAAATATCTATGCATGCTACTAAATACTCGGTATGTAAAAACGGAAAAAAACGAAACAGCGGAAAAAGTTTGATACTTACAAATAACAACAAACAGGTTTCTCGCTGGTTGAAGGCACACTATCGAGACCGCCACTTCACAGCCGTTCTGTGGTGGCGTGTTTAATAGCGGACAAGTGTTAAACTAAATAAATTCAAAAAAATGGCGCCAATAACGGAAGGATGTCATCATATCCACATTTCCCCTACACTAGCTACGGTTATTGAGCATAAAACTCAGGACTATAATAGCCCCTCTTCACCAAAAACTGTCTCAGATGCCTCCTAAAACACCTGAGTGAAACTGCCTCCTTAATATCGCGAGGAAGGTGGTTGAACAGCTTTGTACCAATTCAATTCAATTCAAAATAAGCTTTATTGTTATAACGAAATTATCATCACTGACAACAAAGCACTATTGATCTTAAGTCTAAGTAATTCCAAAACTTAAAAAATATTTAAAATATCATTAAAATTACATTAAAAATATACACGACGCATGACCAAAGAACATTGCATTAACACTTAACTAAAATTAAATGATACTAATAACAATAGACTGACTCACTCAAATGAAACAAACAACTGTGGAAAGGCTAGTGTTTAGTTAACCAAATTACCACTAAACAAATAAAATATGCCCCACGTCAAACTATACAGAAAGTGTACAAAAGTATACTTATAGATAAAATAAGAGATTATAAGTTACAATATCACTTGTTACAATAATGCCTGGATAGTATGAATACGTTGAAAAATACGCGTAGTAACCAAATCCAGTATACAGAACATTGGAAGTTAAAGCTTTACGGCATGTAATATGGTTAAATACAAGAAAAATCCTAGCCATACAGTCACAAGGAACGTCGAAAACAAAACTCCAAAACATTCGAGATAGTCGGCAAGTTTCACCATCACCAGACATGTCAGAAGATCAATGAAGAAAGGAAGCAAGGAGTCCAGCACACACGCCGCTCGTCGAGCGCCATAGGATCTCCCTTTAGTTTGTGTGCCACTGCCATAAAAAAAGAAAAGGCATATGAATACATACAACGTACACATAGGCATAGCGATTTGCTTCACCTACAATTGTTACGGTAATTTTAACAATTCCATAACATCAGGGTGTTCTGAGTTCGCATGTATTTATTTTTGGTTGGAAATAATAACTTTTCATCTTCAACCTATTTTGAATTACTGTCTGAACCGACCTGGTAGCAACAGTGTGGAAAATTCCGCATTAAATAGTACGAAAATATTAATAAATACTGAATTCTTATGTTGCCCATCAAGTTCATTTAGAACCAATTTTTGTCTTTTAAATATATCAGTCGATAATTATCTAGTTAATATAAAATGAAAATTAATATTATGGATTGAATCTACAGCTACTACACAGCAGTAGAATATATTATTTAAAATTGTTAAATAATTTCAAATATGCAGCTCATATTTTATGTTTATAGATCGGTCGCTTCGTACGATGGAAAAAGGTAAAACATTTGGGACGACTGCGCGAGGTGCAATTTTTTTCGAGATGTGATTCTGATGGAAAGGTAGGACAGGAATTTTAGAGCTAGCTTTTTCCGACGACCAGTGAGAGGTTGAGAAGGTAGGCTTGACATTTTCTTTATTTTTGCGTTATTTGATTTTTTATTTCAAGTTTTCTATATCGGAAAGTGTGTAGGCAGAATAAAGCTGCTAAGCTTGTGAATCTCTGATATCTGTCTACTATCGTCTCACATACCACGTTGTTTTTTTGCCGTGGGTATGTTAAATAAGCTCGTGATTATCTGATATCTGTCTACTATCGTTTCACATACCACGTTGTCTTTTGCCGTGGGTATGTTTTTGTCTGTAGGGCATGTGGGATAGTGTTTTTTTTTGGAGCTTAAGCCTCTTGGATAAGAGAAAAAAAAGGACTTGATCCTACAAAAGCAGGGGTTATTGAATTTCGGTTTTAAGTAAGCGACCCAACTGAAGAATCGATCAAATTGGCCGATAGGGTTCACATTCAGGTTCTAGTTGGCGGTAGCAACCTTTAGAAATTAATAACCAAAACTGTCTATAGTGTGGGAAACTCATCTAGTTTTCTCTGGTATCGTTATCGGGTGTTATGAGTTATATGGGGAATCAGACTTAAGCTTAGTTAGTTATTGTTCGGCCTATATAAGCATTTTATCGTCACTTCGTTATTTAAAGAGCACCTTCTCAAGCCCTTCTCGACCGTGGTATGGTACGACCATAATTGTGTTTGTTTTGTTTCTCTATTTCTATTTAAATTTGTCATTACATTTATTTTTGAATTAAACTGATTTTTGATTTAGAAAGTAGCTTTCAGGCAATAATTGCATTCTGATTATCTGTTTAAATTTATTGACTTCACTTTTGTTTTTGCCTGATTATTGTAATTGTTTTTTTTGTTTAATTGAAATACTGTTCATGACAATATTTCTTAGCTTTGTTTTATTTATTATTTTTAATATGTTCACTGTTTAATTTAAAACCATAATTGTCTACAGTCTAAACAATTCTGTGAAAATTGGCGGAGGCATATTTAATTAAATATCATATTTATTCTTCCTTCAGCGTGTTTTGGTATTTTTTTGCATTGTTAATTGAGAAGAATTATTTCTTATAGCTATCTCTTGCCAATTTCGATATTAAAAACCAAAGTTAAGACAAGCGACGCTCTCCGCCAAATTGAAACCGAGTTTTAACAACATTCTTGGTGAACTCTTTAACTGCCTTGTACTGTTTTTTTTTCATGCTACTGAGTCCACACGCACTCGCCTTACCAGGACAGCTTCCAGTGACGTCAGAGGACAGATCCTGCAGCAAGATTCAGTAACACTCTCCAGGAAGCTCGGAGGAAACATAAGGTGCTTAAAGGGCAGCTTTCACCAAGAAAATTCAATAGAAGCTTAAGTTTCAACCCTTATTTTTGTTCGAAGGAAATAGAATAACTGTTTTTTTTTTGAAATTTCTAATCTTTTATTTTGCACCTATTCACAACTACACTCGAAAACAAATTTTAACTAGCATGCTCCGAACCTATACACCCTGAGTTATCTTTCAGTTTAAATTTTGAATAAATTAAAGTGATTACTAAAAAGATTAGTGCATTTGAGGAGCATCCACGCAAAAGTAAACAAATCCATTTTTACCAGAAAATGAGATAAATATTGCATCATGTAGACCTTGATCATCTCTATGAAACCCCATGCACCGTTTTAACCAAAAGTACACAAATCCTTGTATAATGGTGGAGTCAAATCAGTATTTTCAACCAAAGAGTAACAAATCCGTATATTATTAATTTTCGTCAATTTCAGTGGAATTTCTCTCAAAAAGCAACAAATCCTTGCAGAAAATACGAACGGGGTGCTATAACCCATGCAAAAGTGAACAAATCCAGAGGTATTTTAAAACTGCCTCATAAATATCATATTTTATACATAGTGTACCATCTAGCATGCAACAGTGTAAATAACGGTTGATGCACATTGTCTGAACGTGTTTTCGTGCAGCAAACCATTCCGCGATTTTGGGTAAATAAATGATAGAGGCCGCCACGCCTGCAAGCATATTAATTTCACTATTGCGGCGTCACGTCGCATTAGCTAGAAGCATTTTATAATTATTATAAAATGCTAGAAGTGTTTGGAGTAGTTGTTTATAGTGATTTATTTATTGATTTATTATTTAAAATGGATGACTCTTCTATCTCAGTAGGTGAAGGTAACAGTGGCTCTCGAAAAAGACAACGAGAACCTACTAAAAGAGAGCGGGAACGGCGTGAAAGGTAAGACAATACACTGTTTTATTTTTGAAGTGAAAACTTCTTTAGGCGCATTTTGCAATTTTTCTTTTGTGGGGGTTGAATGAGATCGAGCCGTCACGCATCACGCGTCAGGCTCGGATATGTAACCTAACGCTCCTTATACTGGCATGTTCCCGTATAGGTAGAGGGTCGACATTTTCAGGGGATGTAGCCGGGGTAAAAAGAAGATCCTGGACTAAAACGGGACCCCGTATCCCCCCCCAAGTTTGGGTGGATTTAGGGGGGAAATTATGAATTGGAACAGTTACCATTGGTACGCCACTTACCACCTGAAAAAGTCACCAATGTTGAAACTCTCCTAAAGGCGGAATTTAATGATGCATGACTGGCGGGCAGATCCCGAACTAGCCTGGTATAAAAGTATGGTGATATAATTGAAAACGCTACACAGATGGCAGAAGAAGATAACGCTGAATATGAAGAACAGGAAAGCGGTTGTGACTGTTTATGTGAAGAAAATCCTGCGCTTCACCATTAATGTTCATGATATTTTCCCAAGTAAGATTACTTATAAAATAAGTTTTTGTTTATTTGTAATATTTTTCTAAGTTGATTTAATACATTAATATGTATCCGCTTAAAACTGCTTTTATTATGTCAGTCAAAACAGAACAAATCCAACAGGCTGGTCAAGCAAAACAGTACAAATCCTCAGATTTCAAGCAAAAGTAAACAAATCCACATCATAAATCGAAATAACTCCTCTAATATTTTTGCAAAAAAAAAACAAACATTGTAGCATATTTTCTTATATTTTTTTAAAAATTTTAACAAAAAAAATTTTCCAAATTTTTTCAATATTGTGGCTACAGCGAAATTATCGTTTTATGCAAAATTAGTTCAAATGGATTTGTTTACTTTTGCGTGGATGCTCCTCATTTATAGTTTGGGTTAGAAATAAGTAACATGCTACCTGCTTCCTGGCAGCAAGTCGCACGCCGCATGCTACTTTGGTGTGAAAGCCCAGTTACTCCCAAATCCTGCTGTTCTTCCACATGTTTTAGTGGTCTAGTCTTAAGATAGTAATTGCGCTAAGGGTGATTTTTTCCTATATGAAGACAAGTACACTTATCTTCATTGAGCTGTAGTTGCCAGAGGCTTGTGTCCAAGCTTCCAATGAGATTAGGTTAGATTTGTATCACCTATTTCTGCTGGCAACACTATGTCTTTGTACTTTAGGTTGCATTTTCTTCTAATATTCAAGATATTAAGGCTGTGTGATAGTGTTTTGGCAGTAACCATTACTACACGTTTTGAAGTGTTTTTATTACAAATTACACAAATAAAGTTCGATCGCTCCATCATTAATTCCACAACAAATACCGATATTAAGAACACTTTTTATTCACCAGATTTAGTTACTACACGAAATACAAACACAACAATCAGAAAAGTGATCACTGAGTGTTTAAGATACACATGCACATGCACAATGCATTTGAAACGCATGGCACACAACTAATGTTTAAAAAAATTGATAGGAATGACATTAACAATATTTTCCTAGTTAATTATAATTTTAAACATGACGCAAGCCTACTTGATAAAATCTTAGTTGTGTGTCATGCGTTTTTACCGAATTTTTTACGGAAGATGGTTGATAAAAACCCCGAAATTCCAAATTGGAAACTGTCGGAAAATCACGTGGAAGTATTCAGTATATTTTTAACCAATTTATAATTTTGCTCGCCTGGCAGTCGCTTGGTTTTAAATTACTTTTGTAGATTGTTTTAAAGGCACACTCTGGACATTTATGCCAAACTCTTGCATCTTCGCCTTGTTGATTAGCAGTTCCATGAGTCTTCAAGTGTTTTCTTAGAGAAATTTCCCGATTTGCTTCATATAAACATTTTAAACAATGAAACCAGTGGATTTGATCAGCAGGCATATGAATTATGGTATGAGCTTTTAAATTACTTTTGTACATTGTTTTAAAGGGACACTCTGGACGTTTATGCCAACCTTTTGTGTCTTCTCCCTGGTGATTAATCTGGTGCCTCTTGAAATGATTCTTCAGTACTTCATTTGTTGGGGTTTCACAAAAATGTCTCGAAGAATTGACTGAATGCTGTGTGATATCAGTTTTGGGATTCGATTGGTAAGTATATTCAGGACATGTATGCAGGGTACTTTGATTCTTAGGTTTAGAGTAAATTTGTAGTTTGTTAACCTGAAAAAAAATATATGATCATTAAAAAAACCTGATATACATATACTATGTCACAGAAAATATAGTTTGTGTAACTATATTTTCTGTGACTATGTATATGTATAGGAGTGCTACCACTTAATATTTTCCTTCACATTATAAAAGTGTTTGACAGAGCTCAGCATAAAAACAAAACTACAAATCGGAATCTATAAATAGAGTCACATATATTATCGAGTTTAAATGCAGCGGAAGAAAATTCAGTGTGTTCCTTTATTGGAATTACTTGAGTAGTAGAGGTAACCAGTTTGGTAGTTGTCAAAGTATATTTGTGACATTCAGTGCTCTGAGTCCAGAAAGAGCGTCGATTTTTGCAAATAGCGGAGGTTTTACCGATACATTTAGTACGCTGATGCCTAGGATCCCATGCCACCCGACAGTGTTCTATGCACTTATAAAGACTTCATTTGTTTAGTAAGTATTTACTTACTAGATAAGTGTGGAAACGCCACAGAACGATACTAGTTTGTAATACTTATTCTGTCTGTTCGAATACATTAGAGGCACAAAGTAGAAATTATGTAGAAATTATGGAATATGATTAGTGCCCATCATAGCCTATAAAATAGTGAATTTTTTTTTCTGGTCAAACCGGAAGTAACAGCCCCCATGGTCACACTGCATAAAACTAGTAACTGAATATTACAAAATCAAATTTCTTACTTGGATTCGGACATGTCCTCCTCATCTTCACTTTTAATATCAACTTCATCATGACTTATAAAGTCCGATTGTATCAAATAGTCATCATTACATGCAATCGCATTAGATTGTCTAAAAAATAAATTACTTTTATATGTCATATACTATAAAGTATGAGTAAATATTAATAAAATAATTTCACTCTCAAAGTAACATATACCCTAATCCATAACTATTTGTTGTTGCTGTCATTAACAAAGGTTTGATAAAATGCAGTCAATCATGAGACACTATAAAGGAAGTATTTTACTAAACTAGCTTTAAACTAAATCAATAAAATATCCGAGAAAGTAAAAAGTATAGACATAGCTATTTAGGCAGCCGGTAAATTGTGAAGTAAATAGATATGTATATATAGCCGATAAGTTGTAACGCTCAGGTCCCAAACAAATACAAACCTAATTTACATAAATATACAAGTTTACAATAATCTCCAAGTTCACAATCGGTGGTACAGCCTTTAGTGCAGGAACAATGGCGGCCCCCAGCTTTTAGACAGTGGAGAAGGGTCGTGGTGAGTTATAATGCCTGAGCGCCACGCGGTTAACTTATCGCCATGCCCTGATGCTGGATCTTCAGTGAGATTCGACCAATAACCACGAATTGCTCTCCTCCCCGCTGTAACCTATTGAAAAACTTGGAAGGGGAAACAAAAAGAAATATCACCCCAATTAAACAAAAATAACAAGTGTATATTCCGTATTGGTGACTATACTTTTGAATTAAATAAGAAAAATAATTGCTACAAGAAGAATTTCTTGTATATGTAGCTATAACAATTAATATATAAATGTTTGCTAAAGATGGAATATTAAAAGTAACGGTTTAATGTTAAATAGTACTTTATGTTATAACTACGGCGCCCTATAAATACGAATACGTGATCACGTGTCGTTTACATGCCCTTGATTGGTGCTATCAACCTATACGGTACAAAAATATGATAACTTCTTCTACTTCTACACTCTAAATAACTCTAATCAATAAGCGAGAAGTTAACGTGCTAGTTCAAATTAATGTACTAGATTCATGTAAGTCAAATATTCACCTATTAAATAGTATCCGTACCAGAGGTAAACCTTTATGATTACGCGTCGATACGCTATGCTTATATGCGAACAGTTCCAAAAATATTTATATTATACGACGCTGAAAAGAAGTAAAACACGCGAACAAGACTACGCTGAAATGAATTAATAACACGCCAAAACTATCCGGATTAGCTGGATAATCCGGTATACCTATGCTAACTATTGAGAATAATTCGTTACTCCCAAATAACTTGAAGGTAACTATATTTTAAATCAAGTCATACCATCAATACTTTCATTAAGAAAATTCATCCGAAAATTTAATTTAATTCGCCCTAAATCACCAATCAAATAAAACACAATAATAAAATGAAATAAAATAAAAGTCCCAAAATACACTATATAATATCCTAAATTAAGACTTATCTGATACGTTATCAAGCCAACAATGAGTTCATCCAGGATCCAGGTGTTCGTCGAATCACTGGAGTGTCAAGGTCGAGGAGACACACTCCGTATGCGTTGAGGCTTGAATCAGACAGCGAGACACGCAGTCAATTGATGGTTACTCCGAAACCACGTGTTGTCGGGGAGTCTCAGTATGCAGTCTCGAAACCCAGGTAGGAAACCGGAACGTAAGAGGACAATGGAAGGCCCATAAAAACCAATAATCCAAAAATAAAATTCCAAAAATCCGGAAAAACAGAAAACAGGAACAGGAACAGAAAATCCAAGAATTGAAACCCCTGAAACAAATAGGGCAAATTAGCACGCTGATCACGCCAAAATATGAAAGAAACAGGTACGGAACCTCAACAAATAACAGATTAAAACAATATCTGTATCAAATTTACTCAAACAACATACCTTTAGATGTTAAACGGGGTTCAAGTGTGTGGCAGCTCTCGAAAATCAAATCCCCAAACGTGGGTGCAGGTGGTCGAATCTACAAATCTTCCTTCATCTACAATCATCCATCAGACGAGAAACCATCGACGACCACAATCCTGCTCAAGGGCTTCGTTGAATACTCCCCTAACTAGGGCACTGTATATTTCACACTAAATATCAGTATCTCAACGAAAATTCCCAATTTCGAGAGCTCGGCACTGAAACCTACTGGTTCCTTCAAGATCACATAAAGACTAAATTGGCTTGCTCCGAAAATGACGAGCTAGCAGAATTAACATCGCGCCGGCCCAACATACCATGTTGCCAGAAGCGTCCCTATTTGTGACAAAGTACTAGAAAGTTATGATGTCATACTACCGGATTCGCCAAAACAAGCGCTAAAGCGACTCATTATCGAAATGATTTAAATCAGTTAGAATCTACTTTTATATGCTTGGTGGGAATATATAACCCACGCGTTATGCAGCAGTCAAAAATTACAATCAACACGCGCCACTAATACCATTATGCCAAACAAGGCATTAACTTGGCAACCGTGTCGACCGTGAAGACCACGCGCTTGTCCAGAAAGCTGTCACTTATACCGCCAAAATTATCCTCCACAGACTATGTGAAACATAGACCAATTTCGTTCGTGTCGGTAGAATCTACTCCGAGCTGAAATATTATCGAACTTTAATAATGGAGAGTCCGTGTAATACTGCGTCAATATGCAAGCGTAGAGGGCTAAACATTGATACCATCCAATATAATCAGCAAATTCAAGCGTATGATAGCTAAATCCTACAATAAATGCAACGCGAATTAGAGTGGTTCTCGAGTCGATATCGACGGAGTGATCCCATGCGATTTCCACCGGTCGTGTAGTCTATGGTTTAAAACCGGAGTGACATGACATACTTCTAACAAACGTCAATGTTTCATTCCCAAAATGAAAATATTCCGCAATCACCTAAGCAAAACAATATATTATCAAGTATAAATCAACGAGAAAATTACCACAGAATGACCATCAAGTATACAAAAAGTAAGTTATAATTACAGTGTTAGATATCCCTAAATAACCTTAAAATATAACTCGGCATGTCCAAACTCCAATTACTCGGCTAATCTGTAAACAATCTATCACTGTTGTTTTATTTTAGACACAACCCTCCAAGAAAGGCTGAAATGCATTCCAGATGCCCAAAATACTTCGAATCAGCAATTAAAGATCCATAATTAGCAAGGTCGAAAACAGTGGATGGCCATCAAGGTGTATTATCGAAGTGAAATAATGAAACCAAGCCAAATGATTAGAAGAAGGGTTTCTTTCTCCATTTAGAAAGACAGCATAATAGGACAAAACCAAGGGGAAAATACCAATATACAACGAAGCTTTGTGGTTCCAACTGCAACAATATATCGTGTGTGTAAAGTTAATTCGTTCAAAAGAAAGCATGTGCCTTTGATATATCAAGACATAAATATGAACTATTTGCTTTAGAATACCTAGTTTAATGGATTGGGTTCCATGCTTTTCCAATACTAGTCCCATTGTGGTGATTATCTAATTTTTGTAGTCTATTTTAATAAATAATATGATGTTTGATTATTTTCCCTCCAGAAATAGATCAATTTTAGTCGACTATAGTACCACGTACGTAAATTTTTATTTTGGTCCTTCGCCATTTCGTCCAGAAAAAAAAATAAATGCGTATAGTTAATCGGAGCCCGTTACAAAGTATCTAAGGGTGAACAAAATGATTATTAAACAAAACCAAGCTAAATGAATCTCATGGCAGCGATAATGTCATTATCAATAAAAAGTTAATAGACACAGTAAATCAATTAATTAACCAATGATGTAAATACATATGAAAAACGAAATGAGCTCAGTTTGATTCAGCTTTTAAAGCGAAAACTTAAAATTACAAATTGCAGCTAAATAAACTCGTGCACTGCTACGAGGTGAATAGCTGATTATAGTAAAAACGTACGGTTCAAGTCGCTAGGTGTAATACACAAATAAATCAGATAAATCACGAAGGCATTACCGAGATATTTATCAATTAAGGTAATACTTATATTATATTAAGGAAAATGAAAATCAAATACTCGACAAACAATATAAGTGACTCAAATACGATAAGACATGACCGACAGTCAGGTAAAGGTATATTCGATGAATCCCATTACTGTAAAAGTAAATCAAGTAGTTCTCATAACATCAACAAAGCAGACACTCCACTCGAGATCAGGTATGAAAATTACAGTAAAAAAAATAAAGCGATTGATTTTCATAATATTAGCTACAAAAAATCACTGCCGACTAGAATTACTAAATTAAATTATGACATTAGAGATAATAGATTGGTATGATATAATTCTTGAAATAAAGTCAGTTATCAGCAAGTTAATAAGACAAATAATTATGTGCCTTACGGTAATAGCAAAACATTAAGGTAAATGTACGCAGTACAAAAAGGTTAACTCAACTAATTACGTTCCCATTCGATATCTGAGATGATATTCGACACGATACTAAATAATTTAGGCATTTCTAAACCAAACTATGATAATGCGAGAACAGTTTAGCAAGTTTACGCAAACAATTAACAGAATTTCAAGAAGCAACAATGGGGAAATTCCAAAGAACCGAAAACCTAATCAGCAAAAATCCCAAGAATTTGCCACAAAAAAGCGCGATAAAACGCGGCTCCAACTATGCCAAGCTTCCCCAGTCCAATCGGCAACAGTGTGGTGAAGTATTTGAAATTGGTAATGGTAAAGAGAAGGATGACATCTACTCACCGTCTTCATCGCAGTTATCATCATGTAAGGAAAAACAAGAATCACAGTGACAGACCAAGGAAGAATCCGAAACAATCCCCGACGACGTGAATTGTACTAGTAATAGTACATTCACCAGACAGCAACGCAAACCTGTTCGCGGGAATGATCTGTCAAAAGTACTAGAGTCTAGCGACAGCAGCCGGACCGTTGCATCCCTCCATTCCTTCCTGCCAACTCTCTTCCTCCCTTGGATTCACTTTTCGCATGGCTCTACGCTCGCTTCGCTCGCTACGGGGGCTCAAGAAAAGGAAACTAACCAAGTGCTAACCAAAACTAACCCAAGACATACCCAAAATCAAGAAAATAACTGTTTAAAAAAATAAAAAAAACCGACGGGATTTGAACCCGGGTGGCCGAAGTGAAGGCTAACCATCCAGACCCCTAGACCATCTGCGGACTTACAAACAACTGGTTGCATCGCGAAGACATGGAAGTCAAACCTAAGGGAGGAAGGGAGTTGGCAGGAAAGAAGGAAGGAAGGGATGGAGGGATGCAACGGTCCGGCTGCTGCTGCTGCTGTCGCTAGAGTGTAATGTCAAAAGTGCCAAACGTAACGACCTCTGAGACTTACGATAAACCAAAATGAAAAACACGCGAATAGAAATAAGAATGCTTTTGAAAATAGATCAGAGGATGCAGATGGATGGAAAACTGTCCAGCCCAGAAGATCTGCAAAAGGAAATCAGTATCAGCATAGACCCGGCCCAAGTTATGGTATTGACGAAGAACAATCTGAACTGTTGGCAGTAAAATCGTTCACCTGGCTTTTTCTCTCCGCCAGCCTAGTGAAAGAAACAAGTAGTCAAAGCGTGTGGAGAACTACCTCTCCACAAAAGTAATAAAAGAATTTTCTTGTGAGAAAATCAAAACGAGAAAGGATCATTACTGCAGCTCATTTAAGCTAGGAGGTCCTATTGAATGCAAGGAGCAAGTATTGAATGCTGCTTTCTACTTATCAATATTTTTTTAAACCTGAGGAGGATAGAATCTCGAAAGAGGTAATAAGTTACTCTCAACCATCAGTTAATATAAGTATTCTACACTACAATGTCTGCTCAATGCGAAACAAGTTGTTAGAACTGGAAGCTTGTCTGGTGAACGAGAATTTCAGCTCTCACTCTACACTGGTTGCTGAATGAGGAGCTCTTGACTTTTGGGTTACCAGGATATAGGCTCGGAGCATATTCATCGAGAGACGAAAGTAGAGGTGGAGGCTCTCTTATTCTACTCAAAAATGATTTAAATTTTGAAGAGTTTGATTTGGTTTCTGAATTTAATATAGAAAAATGCATTGAAATATGTTCTGTATTTATAAAATCTTATAACATTTTTATAATTGTCATTTATAGGTCACCCTCCGCGAGCTTTGGTACTTTTTTGGAAAAGTTTGAGAGCATGAAGGAACGGCTTGGAAGTCAAAGAAGGGTTGTCCTAGGGGGTGACTTCAGCGCATCCTTCGGTACCGCACAACAAGAGGCTATTGATCTGGAAGATCTGCTATTAAGCTTTGGCTACCAAACAATGATAACCGAGAGCACAAGAGGGGGCCTGTCTCGATAACATTTTCTCAAATTTTTCTTTAGATTCCACAAGCTCAAAAATTATTGATTTTGGCCGTTCTGATCAAGTGGGACAGGTAACGTATTTTCAAACAGTAGACTGTAAAATAAATAATAATATTAGCAAAAAACCTTTCCGCCCTATCGCTGAACAGGGTATGTTCACTTTCTATTAAACTGTTGTTATACTCTTGGGATTTTTTAAATAATGATATAACGGTCGAAATAAAGGCTGACATTTTGATAGAGCGGATTCAGGAGTCTTACCTGAAGTCATTCCCTGAAAAAACAAATTCAACTAAAAGCAATAAACCCCATATAGTTCACTGGTTCAATAACACTATCAAAAACATGAGGGACCATAGGTTCTTTCTCAGTGAAATCTCTAGACAGCATGATACTCCAGAAAACAGAGAGGAGTATAAAAAATTCAAAGAAGTCTATAAGGATGCTCTCAGAAGGGCTAAGCGTGAAGCGAATGATAAACTAATAACAACTTCCAAAAATCCAACGAAATGCATGTGGCAGATAATCAACAGCCATAGGGATGAGTATAAGGGTAGGGACACTTTACCAAACATCAGTCCAGATGAATTCAAGTCGTATTTTGTAAATATAGCACATAATATTATTGATAACATACCAATCACTGATGTTGACCCATTAACCTCTCTGTCAACTGTAAACCCCCCAAATAACCAATTTTCTTTTGATGCAG
>MU187082.1:6523-24108 GCA_016904865.1 Pissodes strobi
CTACTACTACTACACTACGGCTGGTTTGCGTCTCAGTCCGATCAGCCTCTCCTTTTCTCTTTCTTTATGCTATACGCCGGTTTGCGTCTCAGTCCGACCGGGCGCTATCTTTACAAGCTCTCTCTCACACATACCCTACCTACCATCCTTCCTTACCTAGCCTACCGCCTCAACGACGGCGTAAAATCGTAGTAGCGAAGCACGACCGGAAAGCAATAACGGATTCTTTTTTATGTATGCAGGAAGCCTCGTCAGGTCATTTGTTAATGACGCACCGTATCCTATGTATCGTCGTCATCCTCATTTTTGTTATGATCAGAACCTTAACGCTATCGTCGCATGTTTCCGTATTCTTCTAAGCATCAGGCCGCGTATATCCATACCCGTCAGGACTAAGGCAGAGGAGCTATGTTGGACCGTCATTCGAGTGCCTGTCCGTGGACTCGTGGATACCGTAATCCAAGTAGCTTCGTCGTAGTAGCACCGTTCCTTAACAGTTGATAACGCGGCTCTGTTTCTCTTCTCAATGTCAATGCCATTCCGTTACGTTTCGCATACCATACCCCCCCTCTGGCAATATTTTCGTTTCTTTATCTTTTGGGTTAAGCATAAGTCGCATAGAGTAACTTTTTAGTTAAGAATTGATAGTTTAGGTTAACCTCAGTTTAGGTAGGTTGGATTAGTAAAGAATAAATTCTTACGTTGCAACGTTAGGTTAGCATAGGTCATCAGGGTTTTGACGTCACCATTGTTTCTATTTCCAGATTGGCAAATATAGATGCCGTATTAGGTGTATTTTGAAATTGTGTGTTTTCTTTCTAAATCCCTTCCTGCTAGTATTAAGTTAAGTTAAGCAAGTGAATTTCTGAAAGCAGCCGGCAACCACGCAAACATTCAAGATTGACCCCTGGTTCGCCGTTTCTCCACTGTCTAAAAGCAACCCGGTGCGGAGTGGGCCCTCTACCACCATAATCCAGATGCGGTGGCGCCCGAGAACCAACCATTGGATGACGTAGTGTTTAAACTAGGCAGTCCAATAGCATGATATGCAGAAGAAATAGCATAGTATGCAGAAGCAAGGAAGCGCCTAACGAGAAACCCCTCACAATACTAAAAATTAAAAAATAAATAGACGTAAAAAAATTAAAACAAGCTTTTATTTAGATGCACTAAAAAGAAGAAAATAAAATTTGGAGTAAATCAAACCCATTATTTTGTTACATTAAACATTTTTATATGATATAAAAGCTTGTCGCGAGAAATTTAAACACGATAATCTTGCGCCAAGCTTTTATATCATATAAAAATGTTTAATGTAACAAAATAATGGGATTGATTTACTTAAAATTTTATTTTTATTATTTTTAGTGCATTTAAATAAAAGCATGTTTTTAAATTTTTTTACGTTTATTAATCTCTAGATATACCAGTTTATTTGGGAGATTTTTTCAGTGTAGTAGCATTTATAATGAAATGAAAATATATTTTAATAGGTATTTAATAGAACAAAATAGTTATAAAGCTACTTTTTGAATATATGCAGTCATTAACCAGATGTTTGTCATATTTATATGTTTTTAAATAAAATTTGTATGCTTTAGTTCCTTTTTATGTGTCCCAAAAATAATGATAACCAATTTATTTTTAGGCTAGCAGTGGTACGATTTAAATTTTCGTTTAACCATTGAAAGCAGGAAAACCCTATTTGTCACAAAAACGTTTAAAACGGGATAAAATTGCGTATTTTTATATCTCATAAATTCCGTGTTCAAATTTGAAATTATTCAGGAAATACATTTTTGGAAATTTTATTTCAATATTAGCTGCTGAATAGTATATTATGCAATGAGCATTCATTATAACATTCGCCTACGGCTCATGTCATGTTCTCATGCATGGCTCTTAATAACCGTTAAATGTATGTTGAATATACTTTTTCTACGAACATTTCTACGAGCATTATAAAAATCTCTCGATTTTTCCAAACAACTATTTTTATAATTTTTCCCAAATACCTTTATAGGTTAAAAATCATTGCTTCTTTCTACCAGCACTTATTTGCTTGTAGAAAGGTAGATATAGTATATTGTGCAACAAGTGTTGAAAATAACACTTTTCACAGGAGTGTGAAATTTGATGGCACGAGCCGTAGGCGAGTAACATAAATCACACGAGTGTGAAAAGTGATTTTCACGCGCGTTGCATACTATACTTTTTCTACGACTGCAAATAATATTGATATTATATAATATTTATTATAATATAATATATCAAGCATCTTGTCTTTAAATTAAAATTTATAGTTTACAAATACCATACAAACACTTCTACAACAACTGTGTAACTAGTTGAGGAGTAGGTATTGAGATGCCAGGGCTGGGACAACGCCCTACCCGGGGCGTCCTTTTACCCCTGATAATATAACAGAGCAATCATAATATTATAATTATAGCTTAAAAATAATTATGCAAAAAAACTGAATAAGATTTAGTTCGCCCAAGGGAAGCCGACATCATCAGTTAAAAATAATATTACAGTCCTTTAGAAAATAAGCAGTCCAAGACTTAGGACCGAGTTTGGCACAGCAAAATAAACATAAATAATCGACCAGTAAATAACAGCAATAGTTAAAAATAAAAGATAAATAAATGTAATTAAATGGATTGTTCCTAATCTGGTGCAGATAAAATCCATACCATATTGATAAAAGAATTCAAGTAAGATCTAAATAACGAACAAAAAGCACTAAAATAAACTTTAATGAAAAATTTGATAATATTAATTATATCAAATAAAAAGCATAACTCCTACCGAATTTTAATAATTCAAGAGAAATGTTCAAGTACGGACCACATAGCGAAACCAAAGCACTAAAATGTACTTAAATAAAACCATCGTACTAGACGAAATTGGCAAATAAATGGTCCAAATGACTTGCCAATATTAAAATAAAAAAATAACATTCCTCTACCTTTAATTTAATAAATCGAGAATAAAGTTCAATACGGTAAACAACAATGAACGAAAATACGCGAAAATATGTAAACTGCATTAAACTGCAGGATGGCTGTTTCCCTTCGCAACGGAAACTAATAATAAACAAAACTGCATAACCTAAACATTAACAACCGTATTTCCCGGTTTAGTGTCCAGTTAATAGTAGAAATCAACTAATCCACATAAATCACTAGAAGTTAATTGTAAGATTATTGTTAAAATTAAATGATGAAAACAATAATTCGCCATTGCATCAATCCTAATTTACAATGAATTCCACGAAATCAGCGGCTTAATTAAGCATTAATCGCAACTCATGACGGTAGAAAATAGTTGCCATTGATAAAGCGAAATAAGAATCGATGGTTAAATCCTATACTCGGTGCTAAACCGCCTCAAAAAGGTCGAGTAAATCGAATTACTAAAATTACCGAAAATCTACATTACATTTCGTCAGAAATAAAATAAAATGATTAGTTTGGCTAATTGCAAAACCCCAAGAATAAATGACAACGACTATTTTATTCAAATACAATAGCTCCAATTAACCTTATTAACTAGATATCAAGCCGATCAATCAAGCCAATAATAATGATACCGAAATGAAAGATAACGAATAACTTAATCAAGCGCGAAGCTTCGCTGGTAATTAAGCCAACCGAATACAAAACCTATAAGCCTTAATTGCACTCTAATCAAATCGACGTCACGCCGATCAATCGAGCCATTGAATCGAGTACGATTTGAATGAGGACAGTTATTTCTAATGATTATTGAATAATAAACTAGGCCATTCGAATAATAAAAAGAAATCCTTAACCTTAATCAATCTCTAATTGGGATGACGTCACGCCGATCAATTAGGCTTATTAAATCGGGTCTGAAATGAATTGAAAGCGAAATAATACAAGCATGCAAATACTAAAGATACAAAAACGCAAAACATCTGCAAATAATAAAGAACTTACCTCTCCTAAAATGAGGGCACACTACGCGACAAAAAAAAATTAGCATCGCAATGGCGACCAATATTGAACAAGCACATTCCCCCATAAATGTAACGACTTAACAACTGAAATGCTTGACTACGAAAAGGCCCCGTTTCACGTCGAGAATGAAGGGATCATCTCGCGCCAGAAAAATGAGAACGTCGCGCAGATCACACACATCATGCAACCCACAAAACATGAAATTGCTGTTAACTCGGTACGGTATGCTATAGAGTGTGACGATGGCGCCAGATAGATATAGGGTTGTATTTAATCGCGGATCTAAATGTCGAACTACAACGTAAGCCCGAAATAATACCGGGGGCGTACTAGAAATTCACTACTACTTAGCAACCAAATCGGGATATCACATTATCTCTGCTTCAAAATAGAGTTCGGTTTCTTTTTAATTCCCTACGTAGAGGTACTAAATGGTATCGAAAACTTGCCATCGAGTTCTTATTAGATGCCGCAGTCGTAAATGCTCAAAGAAGTTACACAACAGAAACTATCCATCACAGACTTTCGACAACAACTTTGTATATCTCTGCTAGGGCTGACAGAAATTGAATCATCGCCGGACCAAGTGGATTACAACGTAACTGAAGGACACTCTTTAGTAGAGAATGACTCGCGCTTACGTTGTATTATATGTTATCGCGATATAAAAGCATGGATGGATGTAAAAGTGTACTACATAAGGAATCACGTTCAAAATGGAAATGTCGATTTGCAACAAATGTTACTGTGTTTCATGTTTCTTTATAGATCACACGGCTACAAAAATAAAGATAACTTCGATGATAACCATGTCCTAGCAGGTGATATTTTCGTTAATAAGAATTATCATATCAGCGGTGTTTGTTTTGTTTAGTCATAATTTTTCTAAAAAAAATCGATAAAAAAAATGCTGGGCCAACAATAACTTGTGGTTTCCTGGGCCAGAAGAAATATACAACGCGACACAAATGTCGAGTTACACGACAAAATAGAACAGCGAGCATCGCGACACAGCATGTGTGTCTCGAGGTCCGGGGAACAAAAGTAAGTGTGATGTGTGATATAGGCATTATGTCTCATGGCACTTAACGTGTTAATATCAGAAGTGGAGATTCGCTTACCATTACAATATGGACCCGACAGTGTTAAAGTAAGAAAATAACTCATATAACATTTTGTATATTTGGTAAGCAAAAGTAAAATAAAAATGTATATCCGTACATCCAAGTACCTACGCGCGAAGCAAAATAATTTCTCCTCTTTCTATTTGTTGTAGTTGCAAGGGTGTATAATAAGCCGTTTTATTTTCTCTTTAACAGAGACAATGCAATTCTTGCATGCGACTGCAATGGAAATCGCAATCAAATTCGACTCACAACCTAAGCGAACCGGTAAAACAGCAATTTGCAATTAACTTTAACCTTTTGTGTGAATTTGAACAATTATTAGGGCTGTTAACTTTAGTAGATATAGTAGTGGCTCAAATAATAGTTCCTTCTCAGTAAAACTGGCAGCTGAATTAATATGAAATATCGCTCGCTGCTCGAATAACAGTGTTGAACAAAACAACAATAATTGTTAGATTAAAAGCTAAGTGCAGGAAGCCTAAGAGTAGTAAGAGTATTAACTAAATAGCTACACCAATTAGCTATTTCTTGAGAGTATATATCACTCAACAAATTTAACAGTATTACTACCATAGTAGGTTTCTTTATAACATATACTTAGTTGAAAAATTGATTTTTTTTAAATTGAGAGTGTTTCTGTTTTCCTACATACATACATACATATATATTTATTTTCAAAATTATGGTACATTTATAACACATTCCTTATAATAATAATGACATGCTTTGGTATTCTCTGCGTTTTGCCACAAGTCAAACAACGTGTTTTCGGCGCGCGGAACAAGCAACTGATCGGGGCAAGGTGTGTGCCCTATCATTGTATAAGGCTTGTGATGCTGCAATATTAATTAGCTTTCCTTAGGGCTTTGCCCCTCCAAAACAGCTACCAATCTGGTTCAGCATTTAGCTGTAGTATGTGGCTTCAAAGAATTACTTTGGTATACATTTGTCTAGTATGTAATGCAGGAAAAATTGTACAAAAACCTGCTTAAAAATTGCTCGTAAATGAGCTGACAATACGGAAACGATACAACATTTATATTTACAGCATGTACTGCCCATAAAAAGGGCGGTCGAAGATTTAAATATATACATATGTACAAGTTATATAGACTTAGTATCTAAGTCTAGTTCCAGTAGCCAGGAATTATAACATACCAGGAGCAGTCAGCGAGTTTTATTCGGTTGCGGTAGTAAGGACCCATCCGTGGTGGTGTAATGTATGATGTGCACCTGTGCGAGTGTTTTAGTGAGCTATTTTACAGTGTCCTGTTGCACGAATCGCCCCCATGCCCGAGCCTGGTAGAAGAAGACGTGCCAGGTTGAGTTTGTGCCGTTATTTTAACAGCACCCTGTATAGCAGGTGCTTTGCCTTACATTCATTTGTAGGTATTGCTTGTTACCTATATTGCATCTAGGGCACAGCTTATACCGTACCGAATCAGTTATTGAACTCTACGTCGGCTCCTTTGATGTCGATGAAGCCAGATTTGACTTTTTCATGCTTTCCTCATTTTTCGCGCATGCCCTTCATACATTATAAATGTTAGGTTTTAATGGCCAGCTGGAACTCAACAGAGACGGACTGGGTTTAATTTAGTTTACATTTTTAGTAAATTAAATTAAACATGATATGTAAGTGAAATTGATAAAAAAGGGTAAACGAGATCGAGAATGATCAGTCATTTATACCAAAGTATATGTAAACTAGTAGCTCCACTCCCCCAAATATTTTTTGCCAGCCGCCGATAATCCGCAGATTGTTGGCAGCATGTGGAGCGTTTTAGTTTAATCAGTCGTTCGTATGTAGGCAGAGTGTTCAGAACAGAGTCGGATTTGTGAAAATCCTTAGTTTTATTTCTATTTTAATATTTTATTCGGACTTCGGTGGAAATATATACGAAGCAATGAAAAATACAAAGGCAAATAGGAAAAATCTATAGTCGGATTAGTGAATAGATATGTTAATAAAATTAGGTGAAGGAGGCGACAAGACCGGAAAAATCGTCTAGGTGTCAGATTTTTTTTAAAATTGCATATTATATAACGATAATGGAATGCTTTGTAAATATTAAATATATTTTGGCACTGTGAAACTAACCCAAAGTTGATTCGACGACAAACTCAAACAAACCAAATCTATTAAAATTGATTATAACGTATCGGAACCGGTTCAAATAACTAAAATAAGTTGAGACTAAATGAAACTAGACGAAAGTTGTTTGGATGACTAACCCAAATTAACCAAATCCATTAAAATTGATTATAACGTATCAGAACCGATTCAAATGATTAAGATAAGTTGAGACAAAGTAAAACTAATCAAAAGTTGAATCGACGATTAACCCAAGCTAACCAAATCTATTGAAATTGATTATAACGTATCGGGACCGCTTTAAATGACTAAAATAAGTTGAGAATAAGTGAAAGTAAGCGAAAGTTGAATCGACGACTAACCCAAACTAACCACAACTATTAGAATTGATAATGACGTCGGTATTGTAACCGTTTCATATGGCTAAAATAAGTTGAGAATAAGTGAAGCTAACCGAAAGTTGATTGGACTACTAACCCAAACTAACCAAATCTATTAAAATTGAATATAACGTAACGGAACCGGTTCAAATGATTAAAATAAGTTGAGACTATGTGAAACTAACCGAAAGTTCAATCGACGACTAATTCAAAGTAACCAAATGTAAAAAAATCATTATAACGTATCGGAACCGATTTATATGACTAGCATAAGTTGAGAATAACTGACACCAACCGACAGTTGAATCGACAACTAACCCAAACTATCCAAATCTATTAAAATTGATTATAACGTATCGAAATCGATTCAGATGACTAAAATAAGTTGAAACTAAGTGAAACTAACTGAACGCTAATTGGACGACTAACCCAAACTAACCAAATCTATTAAAATTGATTATAATGTCTCGGAACCGGTTCAAATGATTAAAATAAGTTGAGACTAAGTGAAACAAACTGAAAATTGAATAGACGACTAACTTAAACCAGCCAAATCTATTAAAATTGATTATAACGTATCGGAACTGGTTCAAATGAATAAAATAAGTTAAGACTAAGTGAAACTAACCGAGAGTTGAATCGACGACTAATCCAAATAATCAAATCTATTAAAATTGATTATAACGTATCGGAATAGGTTCAAATAACTAAAATAAGTTGAATCTAAGTGAAGCTAGTGGAAAGTTGCTTGTAGTGGCCCCCAAACTAACCCAAACTAAAAACTAACCAAATCTATTGAAATTTATCATAACGTATCGGAACCGCTTTAAATGACTTTAATAAGTTGAGAATAAGTGAAACTAACCAAAAGATGGATCAACGACTAACCCAAACGAACCAAACCTATTAAAATAGATTATAACGGATCGGAACTGGTTCAAATGACTAAAATAAGTTGAAACTAAGTGAAGCTAGTCGAAAGTTGATTGTAGTCGTCCTCAAACTAACACAAACTAACCAAATTTATTGTAATTGATTATAACGTATCGTAACCAGTTCAAATGACTAAAATAAATTGAAACTATGTGAAGCTAATCGAAAGTTGATTGGACGACTAGCCCAAACTAACCAAATCTATTACGATTTATTATAACGTATCGGAACCGCTTTAAATAACTAAAATAAGTTGAGAATAAGTGAAACTAACCGAAATATGAATCAACAACTAACCCAAGCTAACCAAACCTATTAAAATTGATTATAACGTATCCGAACCGGTTCAAATGACTAAAATAAGTTAAAACTACGTGAAGCTTGTAGCAAGTTGATTGGATGACTAATCCAAAGTAATTAAATCTATTCAAATTGTTTATAACGTATCGGAACCGGTTCAAATATCTAAAATAAGTTAAGGCTAAGAGAAACTAACCGAAAGTTGATTTGGTGACTAACCCAACCAATAACATCTAATAAAATTGATTATAACGTCTTAGAACCGGTTCAAATGATTGAAATATGTTGAGACTAAGTGAAACTAACCGAAAGTTGAATCGACGATTAACCCGAACTAACCAACCTAATCCGGTTAGTCGTTCAATCAACTTTTGGTTAATTTCACTTAGTTTCAACCTATTTTAGTCATTAGAACCGGTTCAGATACTTTATAATCAATTTTAGTAGATTTGGTTACTTTGGTCTAGTCGTCGATTCAACTTTCGGATAGTTTCACTTTTTCTCAACTTATTTCAATCATTTAAAACGGTTCCAATATGTTATATCAATATTGGGTTAGTCGTCGATCCAACTTTCGGTTAGTTTCACATATTCTCAAGTTATTTTAGTTATTTAATGCGGTTCCGATACATTATAATCAATTTTAATAGATTTGGTTAGTTTAGGTTAGTCCTCGATTCAACTTTCGGTTTGTTTCACTTAGTCTTAACTATTTCAATCAGTTGAACCGATTTCGATGCGTTATAATCAATTTTAATAGATTTGGTTAGTTTGGGCTAGTGGTCGAACCAACTTTCCGTTAGTTCACTTATTCTTAACTTATTTTAGTCATTTCATGCTTTTCAGAATACATTAAAATCAATTTTAATAGATTTGGTTAATTTGGGTTATTCGGTTAGTTTCATTTAGTCTCAATTTATTTTAATTATTTGAATCTGTTCCGATACGTTATAATCAATTTTAATAGATTTGGTTAGTTTGGGTTAGTTCTCCAATCAACTTTCGGTTAGTTTCAGTTAGTATCAACTTATTTTAGTAATTTGAACCCGTTACGATATGTTATAATCAATTTTAAGAGATTTTGTTAGTTTTGGTTAATTGTCGAATCAAGTTTTGGTTAGTTTCACTTAGTCTCAGCTTATTGTAGTCATTTGAACCGGTGCCGGTGCCGATACGGTACAATCAATTTTGATAGATTTGGTTGGTTTTGGTTAGTCGTCCAATCAACGATACAAAGATGCCGTAACGCGAGACGAAAACATAAACCATGTCATAACTTGGCCTTGAAAAATCACTTTCATGAAACCAAAGAAGTGTAGTAAAAATGAGATTCCGAAGCATTATATTATTATATATTTTTAAATATATTTTAGGTAATCCACTATTATTGCTATCTTTGAAACGCTCAAAGCTACAAAGTTGATTAAATTAGAAAGTTGCCATTATTGATGCATTTTCAAGATCGATTTGCAGTGTTGTTAAATTCTTGTTAGATTCTGAGATAGCAACAGTGGTATCACCTAAAAATGACACCCCGTATAGCAATTTTTTTTCAATTTCCTTCTATGAAAATATTTTTACAACTTTGCTCAGTTTCACTTGATTTTTCACCTGGCCGGCATGCAGTAGTTCTTTCGGTACGAGTCCATACAATCTCCTGAATACATCTCTGACTAGAGAAAGCCACGCGCGTCAATCGAACACTTACGCAGCGCATCGGTCATCTCCAGTTGTAACTTGATATAAAAGAATGTGGCTGAATTACATCAAAGGATTTACCGCTGAGTGAACTAACTAGTTTACATATACTTTGTTTATACATAACCATGAATATGGTGTTTATAAGTGTAAAAAAATATATAAATATTTTGATATGAACATAGAATATCAATTTTTCTACAGCCGCGTGCAAAATAACTAATTACTAAATTGAAATGAAATCGCAAAATCGACGAATGCCGTGGATCCTTATTTTGCGCTCTAGCGCGAACATGGAAAAGAAAAATCTCACTTTTTCCGTCGAGTGAATGAATGGTCATGGAAACCGAAGATAAATAAATGACAGTCGTGCTTTTGTTACAGTTTGTTGCTGGCAATCCTGTTCTAGCTCGAAGCCCGAATATAATATGTCAAAACTGATAGTCATTTGCAAATTTCAGAATAAGTATAGAGAAAAATGTGGATTTAATTTTAAAAAATGCGGCTGTAGAAAAAGTTCTGTGTGTTTTTCGAGCGCAAAGTAAGATTGCCGTTTTCGAAAGATTACTACGAGCAGAAATTTTATCAAAAATGTGATCGTGTCAAACGGCCTTAATAAATTGATACTTCGTCACTCGAAGCCATTTATATAGTTGTAGGTATGTGACATTGTTCACTATCACTACTTATTTCTAATGAAATGTACATACAACCTTTGTAATATTAGTGTGACGGTTCTAAATTGGTTGCCTTTATTATGGGATGCTAAGAGGTTAGACAAAACTACAATTTATGTCTCAAGTTTAAAAAGATAAACTGCAGAAGGGAGCCAAACAATTATCGACGAAGAATATTAATTTATCATGCAATGTGATATGAATGAACTATACTTTAATCTCAATACCTAATCTAAACATCTACTTACAACCTTTCATTTTTCGGAAAACTAAAATATCCTGAAGCTGGATTGACTTTCTTGTACCTTTTGCAGACAAAACAACGTACGACCATGGTTAATATTGAATACACTTTAATGATTAAATGTCCAAAAAGTTAACACACTTAAATAAATCACCGAACAATCGAGCACAAATAATAACACGAAAACAATCCAATCTAAGAACGTAACCTGCTGCTTCTTGTCAAAAAATCGAGAGTCCAACGCTGTGCGGTGTGTTCAGTTTCCGACTCAACCTCCGTTTATGTCTCTTCGATTCGGCAAACTGTCGTAATAGAAAAAGGTAACACTACATTGGACACCAGACCGGTACTGTTATTCACAAATAAACGAAGTCGCCCGCATATAATTCGGCTTGTTGCAGACGCCAAGAATATGAGGAAAATGCTCCTATTGGTTGGATTTTATTGCTTCAAAACACGTGGAGAGTTAAATAACTGATTCGGTACGGTATAAGCTGTGTCTAGGGTCAGCATTTAGACTGCTGCATAATAACGGCGTCGCTCGCCGTCCTTCAAGTCAATAGACTGAACAACGAAGTCGGTGTAAGGGCGTCTCGCAGCTGCTTCGGTTCTCCTGCCAGCAGCGGTTTATGCATTTAGTTTGCTTTCATTTATAATACATTGTTGTTTCTAATAATGTTAATGTTATTTGTATGGATTACTTGAAGTTTTTCAGAAGGTTGCTCTTAAGTAATGGTTTTGGATTACTTGAAGTTTTTCAGGTGAGTTTTGGCCGCGGAGCACCATATAGGGGCACCATATAAGGTTGCCGGCCTTATTATTGGTCTGTATATAATCAATTTGTTTTGGGGGCTTAGGTCCCGACCTAGGGGAGATTAAGATATTAAGACTCTTTTTAATAGTAATATTTTTCTGTATAACGTGTTCTATGTGTTTACTGAAATTGAGTTTTTGGTCAAATATTATGCCAAGATATTTGACTTTGTCTTTGGGTGAGATTTGTGTGTTATTTATTACGAGGGGTGTAATTTCTATGTTTTTTCGCTTACGCGAAATGACGATCAGCTCAGTTTTTGCTGCATCTTCCACCTCTCGTAATATTTTATGAGTGTGTCTAAGTGTCTTCTAATGTTTGTTTTGGCCACTTTTGCATTAAGATCTTGGGAATAAATTATGGTATCATCCGCATACAAGGCTTGACGGGTATTTGGATTTGAAGGAAAGTCAGCAATAAAAAGACTGTATAGTTGCGGTGATAGTACCGTTCCCTGTGGCAACCCCGCGTGGATGCGCCTGACTGACGAGGTCTGTTTAGATACTCGGATTTCAAAGGTGCGCTCGGCCAGATATGACTCAATTAGAGCTGCTAGATGTAACGAAATTCCGTACTCTACATAGAGTTTGAACAGCAGTCCATTGTGCCATACCTTGTCGAAAGCCTTTTCTATATCGAGGAGCAACATCACGGTAGATTGCTTCTCATTGAAGCCTTCAAATATATCAGTTGCCATTTTCGCGGCCAGTATAGTGGTACTGCTCCTGCGGTAAAATGCGCAGTTTTTCCACGGCGCGGATGCGCTGGAAATTTGATGTTAAAATATCTACCTCTTTTTCAAGTTCCTGGATTGTATCTATTTGTCGGGGAATGATAGTAAATTCATTTAGCCTCTCTCGGAACGCCCTCCAATCAAGATTTCTGTAAGATATTACGGTATCTTCCGTAACTGGAACTCTGCGATACAGAGTGATCTTGATTGGAAGAGGGTCCGAGTTCAGCTTGTCCATTTCCTGGAGCCCTTAAGCCCTTATCGCTCCCCGAGTAATAGATACATCGAGGAACGAGGCACCACGGATGAAAGTTGGATTTGTGGTTTTATGAAAGGATATTTCCAGGTTATTTGCGATTATTCTCCTCAATAATCCACCTATAGCATTGGTGACGCCGCCCCATTCTGCGTGGGAAGCATTTAGGTCACCAATGAGTAAGGATACCCCATTTTGCGGCAGAAAAGCAAGGATATCGACGTCAGTGAGGCGGAGAGCCGGAGGAGCGTAACCACCACCAATACGTAGGCCATCCACTGTATCTATACTGACATGTTCAATAGTCGTACGGATGTTGCGTAACCTTTTATATCGGATTGACCTATGTATTAGACAGGCCACGCCGCCTCCAGCTCGATCAGGCCTATCATACCACTCCAACCTGTAGTTTCGTATTTTTAATACGAAATCTACATCTATGTTGGTTTCAAGTAGGAAAATCACCTGAAAGTTGGAAGAATACATAAAATTTCTGAACTCGCCCAGTTTGGACCTAATTCCGTTACAGTTCCAGCTTGCAATATTATACATACAGACATTTATATATTAAAATTTTTATACTCAAGTGTAAAGAAGCGTATCGAGGCTTGCATTATTTGTATGCGGTCGCCTTGACACGCTTCGAGCATATTTGCATATGCTTCTAGTGTTCTAAAAAGTTCGTCAATGTTTATAAGATTATTTATTTTAGCAATTACATCTTTAAGTTTTGTTAGATTGGTAGCTATGTTTGTTGAGTTTAGATTTGCGTTTAAGTTTGCAATATTTTGTGGAAGTACAGCATCACTAACTTGCATAGTTTTATTTTTGTCTATTTGATTATCTCGCCTTTGGCTCCTTAGAGGGGGGAACCGCCCTTCAAACTCTTCCTTCTTCTCGTACTTGAAGTGGGCCCTTGCTCGGACCACGGTCGCTGACCCACAGCATTCCTGGTTTCCTGCTGGTTCCTCCAGGCAGGATTTGTTGGCAGTGGCGCTGGCTTGTATACTTCTTTTGGTTTGTTTGTTGGTAGTTTTAACAAATTTAGTTTGTACAAGTATACAGGGCACCCCTCATCAATAGACCTGTGTGGCCCTGAACAATTGACGCACTTTAATCCATCGCTATTACATTCAGTAATGTCATGCGCCATTGCACACTTGCTGCAAGCAACTTGCCTATTGCAATAAGTTTTGGCGTGACCGTATTGCTGGCACTTTTTGCACTGCATTATTGACCGTCCAGGTCGCCTGTTTTCCCAGCTAATTCTCACAGACATGATTGTCTTACATTCTTGATTTAATTTTTTGACGGTGTGTGAAGCTTCTAGAATGACTAGATACATTGGTCACCTAGTTTTCTTCATTTCGAACACGGTCTTTACCGGAAGGCTGTATTCGTCTTTTAAAGCTTCAGCTATTTCTTCTGCCTTTACGTCTCCGTCTAGTCCCTTGAGTACGAAAGCTCTGTTTTTTTCTGTAGTCTCGGCATACGTATGGTATTCCGTCTGTTCTTGATTTAGTATACGTTTTAGAGTATGCAAATCATTGAATGTAGAGCAGTATACTATCACTGAATTTTTTGTGAATTTTAATTCATACTTCTCGGTATGTAGTTTCTTGTGGTCACTCTTGAGCTGCCTATGGTCGTTTGGTCTACCATTTATTATCACAGGGGGTGGTGGGGTGGTCTTTTGTTTAAGGGTCGTTCTTGTTTTTTTGACGATTTTTGCCCTAGTATTAATAGCTTTAGACGCCGAGGAGGACGCAATACTCACATTGTCGTCCTCTGTGTCCATATCCTCAAGTGGCTGAAAGCTATTACTGGTCTCCAGGGGTGGTTGTTGCCCCTTGTCTAGCGTAGCCACTTTGAAGTTCCCTTTGGACGGCACCTCCTTGAATGAAACTTTGAAGATGTCCTTCTCTAAGTTTTGTTGGAGTGTTTGAATGTTACTGCCTTTTTGAGCAGGTTTTCCGAGTGTCTTGCTTCGAGTAATCACTGGCGATGTGTCTCTGGATGTGATTGTGTGTGTTTCTTTACTAGTATTGATTTTAGTTTTTTTTCTGCTTATTTCCGCGTTTATTAATGAAGAAGGACTAGCCTTCTTTTTACCGATATCAATTTTTGATCTTACTGGTTTTTTAATTCCCATCGGGTGGGTGTCTTTCAAATGCTGCCTAACTTTGGTAACAGTTTTGCAGAGGTCAGCTCCGCTAGACCCCTCTGGATTTACTTTTTGTAGAGCCTCTACATTTATCTTGCACGCGAGACATACTTCTATATACTTGGTCGCTTTTTCTAAAATTCTACTAATTGTAGTATTGCTTATTTTTCTTTCCGGATTTAGGTCCAAGGATACGCTGGACATGCTGTCTTCGTCATCCTGTTGTTCGTCCATGTTAATTTCGGGGTTACGCCTCCGAAGGCTAAAAACTAAAACTAAGTTTTCTGAATTTTCAGATGACTTTACTAATATTTAGTAAATAAAAGCAGTCAAATATAGAATTCCGATATAAACGAAGAATTAAATACGCGCAGAGCTCCTTTGTACCTTAAAACTCCTTATCAGGCTGCAAAAACGGTGCGACAAGAAACCACAAAATGCACGACACATACACTATGCGGTCGAACGCGTGGTATAGTTTTCCTATTATGGGGTATCAAATCACGAAAAAGTACATGCTACATTTGCCACACATGACGCCAAATGCGTGAGAGATCGTGTTAGTTTGTTTATCTGGACGGAATCGGTTCAAATTACAAAAATAAATTGAAATCAACTGAAACTAACGGAAAGTTGATTGAACTACTAACCCAAACTAACCAAAAGCCTCAAAGAGGGTTAAAATGTATCATCACAGATTAACAAAAATTAAAGTAAGTAAACCTAACTCAAAGTAACCGAACTTTGGCGACCAACCAAAACTTACCAGAAACATTAAAATTGATTTTAACGTATCGGATTCAGTTCAAATTACTAAAATAAATTGGAGCAAACTGAAACTAACCGAAGGTTGATTGAACAACTAGTCAAAATCACCAAAAATGGCTAAAAAGTATCGAAACAGATTAAAAATAATAAAGTGAGTTAAAACTAACCAAAATGAACCGAAGTTTGGTGACTAACCAAAAACAAATGGCTAAATTAAATTAAAATTTACTAAAATTAGCCGAAAGTTGATTGAACGATTACCCAAAACTAACTCAAAAGAACCAAAAAGAGTTAATAATAATAATATTAATAATAATAATAATAATAATAACTACATGCTAAGCAGATAAAATCACTAAGAAATTATTTCCACAATATAAAATATTCCTTACACACAGCCATAGTCAAAATAGACAAAAAAAAATACACCATTAAATCTAGCGATACAAGAACATCAAAATACAAAAAACTTTAAAGAAAAAAACATAAAAAATTGGTCATTCAAACCACTACATGGTAGACACTACAATAATACCAATCAAGAAGAAAAAAATAAAAAATTAACATATATGTTTCTACAAAAAGGTCAATTATACCCTGAAACAGAGGGTTTTGTGCTCGCAATACAAGATCAAGTCATAGCAACGAATAACTATAGAAAATATATTTTAAAAGATAGCTCCATCACAAACGATAAATGCCGAAAGTGTCACCTATTCCCCGAAACGATCGAACATATAACATCAGGATGTAAAGTACTAGCAGGCATTGAATATACAAATAGGCATAATACAGTAGCTAAAATAATCCACCAAGCGATAGCAATACAATACCGGCTACACACGGACTCACAGCCATATTATGAATACTCACCACAAACAATAGTAAAAAATAAGAACTATAAATTATACTGGTACCTTGCCATACATACCGATAAAACAACAAAGCATAATAGACCTGATATAACCTTTCAAAATAAAACCCGAAAGATCACATATATTATAGATATGGCAATACCATCTGACCAAAATGTGGTTAAAAAGTACGCAAAGAAGAAACAAAAATATCAGAAACTCGCAATAGAAATACAAAGAATATGGAAACAAAACGAGGTGCACATAATACCATTCATTATCTCAACAACAGGTATCACTCCACACACTTTCAAAAGACACCTAACGCAAATTAATCTGGAAGAAAAAGTGCACACACAATCACAAAAAGCAACTATACTTCACACATGTATCATAACGAGATCTTTCCTGAACCAAAAGTAATCACCTAATAGACTTGGCTGTAGCTCGTCTATAGGAAGAAATAGGTATAAGAAAAAATAAAACCAGTTAAAACTGTGAGATAGTGTATAATAATAATAATAATAATAATAATAATAATAATAATAATAATAAT
>MU187082.1:24118-48911 GCA_016904865.1 Pissodes strobi
AATAATAATAATAATAATAATAATAATAATAATAATAATAATAATAAAAATAAAAATAATAATAATAATAATCATAATAATAATAACAATAATAATAATAATGCGTTATTGTCAAAAAATTTCGCAATTTGTCGATAAGGCTAGAGATAGAGTTCAAAATATACAACTACAGTACAAAACAATAGACAAAGCGCTTCGGAAAAGCTAACCAAATTAAAGTAAGTAAGTTAAAACGAACCTAAATTAAATGAATTTTGGCGACTAACTATAATTATCCAAAAACATTAAAATTACTTATAGCGCACCGGAACCGGTTTCAAAAGACTAAAATAAATTAAAACTAACTGAAATTAATAGAAAGTTGATTGAACGACTAATCAAAACTTACCAAAAGTAACAAAAAGCATCAACAGGGCTAAAACGTATCGGAACAGATTAAAAATATTAACAATAATCAAAACTGAACCAAATTAACCGAATTTTGGCGACTAACCAAAACTAACCAAAAACATTAAAATTGGTTATAAAGCATCGGAACCGGTTCAAATGACTAAAATAAAATAAAACTAACTGAACGACTAACCAAAAGTAACCAACAGATTAAAAATATTAAAGTAAGTTCAAATTAGCCCAATTTTCACCGAATTTTGGTGACTAACCAACAACATTAAAATTGGTTATAACGTATCGGTTCAAAGAACTAAAATAAATTAAAACTAACTGAAACTAACCGAATGTTGATTGAATAACTAACCAAAAGTAATCAAAAGCACCAAAACGGGTTAAAATGTATACAAATAGGTTACACAAATTGAGTTAAGTAAAAACTTATGATGATTTGAAAATAAGTAGCAGCATAGCTTACATTATTTCGTCTAGCCTATATTGTAGATAATATTCGGTCACTCCATAAACTAACAATCCATTCCTATTATTTCTGAAATATGAGCATCCTGATTTGAATGGATAAGTTGCCCTCAGTAATTACTGTACGCTAATTAGCCTACCGTTGAATAATGGGTGCTTCTCATGTAACTTGATAGAAAAGAACTTTTAAAACTTTTCTGGCCATTGGCAATTTACAATTCGTTCCTGATTCCGAATGCAAAGCCTTTCAACCACACTTTCCCAATTAGAAACTAGATACTTGGATGGAATGACAAGGACTTACAGATAGCTACGGGGGCGAAAATTTATTCCCAGTGAAAACTGGGTTAACGTTTTTATACCGTATAAATATAAGCGTAATGAGAACATGCAAATTTGCTCAAAGCATAGTGGCGGATTTAAAGGGGGGGGGGGGGGGGGCAAAGGGGGTTTAATATAATAATTAAGTTGCTTGATTTTGTTATTCATTTCTCAGTGCGTTTTGTCCCTTTACTCTAAATCGCTCCCCCCTCAGGTAAATCCTGGATCCGCGCCTGTCAAAGCAAATATGTTTCAGTAGATTTAGATAACAATATGAACAAAGTGGTTTTCAAAAAGTTCCTCGGGCAAAGTTGTGAGAGAAAAGTCCCCAAATTCAGGGCTGATTTCTAGTTTGTTATTGATTGCCATTCTCAACATCAAATTACTGTCAGGATGACTCATGGAATATATATTTCCCACCAGACAATTAGAAACCAATTAAGAAGATCGAATAGTAGGGAAGAGCGACATTTGTGCATTTAGAAAACTCAGTGCCTATGTCTACACAATAATATTTTTATCACACAAAATGTTTCCTATTACTCCACCGCAGTTTCAGTTAGGCTATTTAAATAAGGCCGCCCGCTTCGGCATTGGCACCAGGGTGTAAATAGCAAGGTGTGAATTGATTTTGACAAGAATAATGTCATAATATAATTTAAACAATGATCTATTGAGTAGTGTGATATGGAAGTGTTATTGAGTATTATGTGTTTGGGAAGAATGCAATGATTTTTGTTGTTGACCTTTTTCTAACTACAAATCTTGATCACTACACAATTACAGTTTGTACGCCGTTAGGTACTTCCGACCACAAACTTATTAAAACGGTTTGTGACCTGCCATTACTACAGAAGGATCCGCCATTGTCTCGTAAAATCTGGCATTACAATTGTGCAGACTGGGAGGATCTAAGAGAGTTCTACCTAGATTTCCCTTGGCTCGACATTTGCTTTGGTACTGACGACCCGTCGGCGTCGGTCTGTTGCGAAGAGGTCACGCAAGTAATCGCCTCAGGAATGGAAGGAAACATCCCAAATTCCATCAAGTTTTCGTCAAAAGGAAAGCCCTGGTTCGACAGAAGATGCGGAAAAGCCATAGGTAGGAAACAGCAAGCCTACAAGTACTGACAGCAAAATCAAACCGCTAAAAGTTGCAATTATTTCACTCAAGCGAGAAACGAATGCCAACGTGTCATTGACGAAACTAAGGACAAACACAATCGAGGGACCAGGAATAAACTTTCGCAATGCCCCAATGGCTCCACGAATTTCTGGTCGGTAGCAAAGGCACTAAGTAATTACTTTACAAAAGCGTCTCTCCCACCTTTAATGAACGAAAGCGGCGTCACGGCGACTACATTTAAGGAAAAAGCAAACATGCTTGCCGAAATATTTTCATCGCATTCTACCTCCAAGGCAAGGATATCCTCATTATATCCAACATCAAAACTACCATGGCAGAAGTTAAGTTTCACCATCGTGATATTCGTAAAATCCTCAAGAAGCTAGACACGCAAAAGGCATCAGGACCATATGAAATACCTGCCATCGTGTTAAATAACTGCGCCAACGAACACCCATTTTTTCCAGAATTTTTCTCTGTCTTAGAAAAAGGTTATAGAGGGATAGAATGGAAAGTCTTTAACTACCAAATAAATCAACAAAGAGCGTCATCTATTATCCTGGAAACAAGCATTTTAGCTTCTTTTCAAAAGAGTATGACCGGCACGAATTTAAGCTTTGACATTTCTCCAAAAGAGCAGCTCAATCTTTTAGGCGCAAAATGTAAATTTCGCTATTGTTTAAAATTTATTTTAGAGTGAACAATTTAACCAAGAAGCTACGAGTCATCATAGTACGTGGTTTATTTCACTTGATATTGTACACTAAAACTAGTGGAAGTAAATTTTTTACATTTTGTAAATTTTGCGAAAATTTACACTTAAAAAAACATTAAATGGACAATTTATTTTGATAAAAAAGCACATTAGAAATTTTTTTCTACGAGCGTGCGCAAAGTGGCTACTTTGCGCACGCTACCCAGTGTGCGAAGTAGTACTTTCCCGCACGCTATGTGGGAAAGTGTGCGGGAAAGTAAAATTCTCTAAAATCACCAGAGACAAGAACATGTTCATATACCTTTAGAAACTTTACACTTTTGGACTTTTTATGCAATATAAGAAACCGTTTTAAGTCATAATTATACTCTTTTCCCTAAAAATTTCCGTAATTCGCGATATTGTAACTTAAACCAAAAACCATCGGTTTGTTCTAGCAGCGATTTCAAACGGTTCCAAATCGTACGGAGTTTGCGCATAGCCATATAAGCGACGCTTATATCGTTATGCGCAAACTCCGGACGGTTTGAAACCGTTTGAAATCGCTGCTAGAACAGACCTAATATATTTTGAAATCCTCGGTATAGTAGTAAAAAAATATGTCAAGCAACAATACTTATAATTGTCAGATTGACAGATTTTAAACAAATCTAGGTGTAAAACGAAGTATCCCAAAAAACATAATCCTCAGCGTTGCTAGAAAGCCTTAAGAAAATGAAGAGTAGTTCTAATGATCCCAAGACTTACCTGAATGTATCCTGGCCCTCTATTATTGACCGTTCGTATCTCTCAAGGTTACTCGAATTGCCGCTTAGTTCGAATGATTATTTTAACTTGAGATTCTTGATCATTCGTTTGACAAAAGAGTACTCGCGTTTAACAACGATTGGATTTTCTTGCTCGCATATGCCGATAGTGTTCGTTGTTCGTACTTATGTAATAATAACATAACAGTTGAACTAAACCGAAGCCGAAGAGTGAGAATAAGAACGAATGAACGAAATAGCCAAGGCTTTTCGCACCGACAGACAGAGAGGAAAAACCCGGCCTATACAACTGCTTTGTCTTATCTTGTTTTGAGCTTATTTTTATTAATATTTCGATTTTTATTAAAAAATAGTTTTTAGGAAAAACTGTTTTGTGCTGTTTTGTTTTAAGTTTATTTTTCAAGTTAATATTTATTTGTATTAAAGATATTTTTTAAATAAAATCCACTTTATGTAATGTTTGACTGCCCTGTTTCTATTTTTATTTAAAATACGATTTTTATAAGAATATTTTATTTTTTCTGGCCAATAAATTTACTTTATAACAGCTATAAAATTTTTATTTATAGGTACGTACTTATTTTTGTCAAAATTGCTTCACTTTCTTTAAATCTCGTTCAATTTAATATCTACATTTAGTTCATTTAGCTTTATCAGGTCAAAATTCATGTAACGAACTAGAAATTCTATATTGAAAATTGAAATTGCTTTTTAACGTTCATCGCAGATCAGTGAACTAAATGAACTAGTCTTTTGAACTAAAGACAATGATTTTACTGAACGAGATTGAAAGATGGAAATCAGCAAAGTAACTAACTTCCCAACTCTAGTAAAAAATTGTAATGTTTGAAGCTAGATGCATGCGAACTTACAATGTTGCCAAGCCGATTATACAACACGTGTGCTTGATATTGCGAAGCCCGGTCAAGAATACTGTTTGTAGAAATTGTTCATTGGGAAGCCCTTCGCATAAACACGCATACGTGGATTTGCGAACGATACCAAGAATAGGACGCCTGGCACGTGGAAGACAAATGTGATTGATCGAATTATTTATGCAACATAAGAAAACCGTTTTAACTCTTAATCATTCCCTTTTCTCTCAAAGCTTCCGTAATTCGCGATATTACAACTTAAACCAAAAACCATATATTTTTAAGTCATGTCAGGTCAACAATAATACATGTAAAGCAACAGTAGGTATAATTGACAGATACTTTTTCTTTTATTTAAATACGGGTCATTATTATTCTGTGCTTGTTTGGACCGCGCTCGTAGAAAAAATATTGTTCCTAACACTTGCGCCAAGTGACTTTTCCGCACTCAACTGATTGACCGAACTCCGCTTCGCGTCGTTCGGTCAACATCAGTCGCGTGCGGAAAAGTATCACTTTGCGCACTTGTTAGGAAAATAACTATTATGTTACATACATTATTCTTATTATGGAGTACAACATATATAATACATATAATATCAACAAAATTTTACTTATACAGTGTGTCCAAAAAAGTATGCGACATATGGGAAACTTCTTTATTATTGGATTCTCAGAAAATTTTATTCTTTATAAAAGTTGGTGCTTACCCTAAAACAGTAAACGAGTATTTCAAATTTAACGTACTGCTTTTAGTGCGGACGCAAATGTCATTTTTCCGAAATCGCCTCAAGAGTAAGGTACCTTAATTTATAAAGATGCAGCAAAATCTTATAAGGAAAAGTTCTTCCAAATTAAAAAAGTAATTTAAATATGAAATTTGAGTTAAGTACATCAATTTTTAATGTCCCTTTTTTTCTCGATTTTTTTCTCAAACGTTACGCCATCGGTGAATGCTTTGTTCTTTTGTTATTAGTGTACTTGCCAAGCAACTTCAAAATTTATTTAAAGTAGACATTAGTTACATAGTTGCATAATGTTTCAGTTTTTACAGAGATAAAAGCCAGTTTAGGTATCAGTGTGTTGCAAACACATTTAAACAATTTTGGTCCAAAATAATTGTCCACAATAATTATTACAAAATACAATTGGAATGACTGACTCAATAATACTTAATTTCATATGTCAGAGCGAAGTAAAATTATTGCTATTTATTTGTTTTCATTCCAAATGCATGGCCTACTCTTCAAGACTAAATATTTTAAATGGCTTTTTAGGATACTTGGACATATTTTACTCATAGGGTGCAAAAGATAAATAAATTATTAGTTGTTTTACATGAAATGAAAAGAGTTGGGTCTATTCATGATTTTGAGTGGAAAAATTTTTGAATCAAAAGTGTTGAAATGTGTTTGCAACACACTGATACCTAAACTGGCTATTATCTCTGGAAAAACTAAAACATTATGCAACTATGTAACTAATTTCTATCTTAAATAAATTTTGAAGTTACTTGGCAAGTATACTAATAACAAAAGAACAAATCATTCTCCAGTGGCGTAACGTTTAAGAAAAAATCGAGAAAAAAAACGAAAAATTAAAAGTTGATGTACTTAACTCAAATTTCATATTTGGATTTCTTTTTTAATTTGGAAGAACTTTTCCTTATAAGATTTTGCTGTATCTTTATAAATTAAGGTACTTTACTCTTGACGCGATTTCGGAAAAATTACATTTGCGCCCGCACTAAAAGCAGTACGGAAAATTTGAATTACTCATTTACTGTTTTAGAGCAAGCACCAACTTTTATCAAGAATAAAATTTTCTGAGAAACCAATAATAAAAACGTTTCCCATATGTTGCATACTTTTTTGGACACACTGTATAAAACTAATAGAAATGAGGAAATCTAAGCTACTTAAATTACTGAGTACTGTTAGCCAAATGAAAGAACCTGTATGAAAAGAATGCGGGCAAAAAATTTTCTCGCATATTTAGATGCTGCCACATTTTTTTCCCAATAATCCTAATTTATTTTCTGTCTAGTTTCCTATAGTGAATTTACATATTTAAATTTCCTACTTCAATACTTAATTTTGTTATTTTCCTGAATTCTACTGTCTTCTATTATTTACTATTTTATTTACACACGCAAATCCGGAATAAGTATACTGGTTATATTTTATTCGCCTTCAATCCATTTAAAATACGCGACAACGGGTAACAGTGCGATGTTTACTTCATTTTTAGCGGGGAAGTAGTTTCGTGATTGGTGGCAGGATAAATTAAATACACTTTGACCCTAGACAAACACTTAACTTTTTTTACATACTCTAAATTTCAGCAGCAACTTGCTTTAGCCATTGGCGTGGAGATTACTGGAGATTGCCGAACTGTGTTGTTATTTGTATTATTTGGCTTGTAGGGTCTGGGGATATATAGGTTTTGTCGATTTTGCAAATTCTCTTTTTTCACTCCTATAGAGTAGTTTAAGTCAAAAAAATCGGAGGATCCGCTACATTTGAGCCGAAAAAATGCCCTCAAAGTTTCAGTTTTGACACAAGTTTTCAGCACCACTTCATAAAACCACTAGAAATATAGACAAAACACATTTGAAAATCAATTTTCGGGTGAAAATATTAACTAGGAGACATTTGCGTCGAACGAGAGGCCTCCGTTTTGTTCCGGTCCCAATTTAAAGCGACTCATAGCCCCATTAAAAAAATTAAATTTTACTGGTAAATATCCATCCTCTCTTCTACTATCAAATGTCACAATAGCCGAAACAGAGATTTTTAAGAAGGCACACTGTTGCCAGACGATTACTGTAGTTTCGTTAGCAAAATTCATTAGAAAATGGTGCGCTATAAACACAGCTTATTCACTACCAGCTAGTCATCTTGCGGCGGCATCCTTTGATTTGGAAAATTTTGAAAATTTTAGAAGAGGATCATGACTCAATATTGTTTTAAACGTCTGGGCATCTGAATAATACTTTTCACAGTTCGTTTAATTTAAAATATGCTTTTTATCGTCTAAAATCCGTTTAAAAACGATTTTAAAAGGCAAAATTGTATAAAAATCCGAAATATCCAGACTTTTAAGGGCGATAGCCGAGGCTTCGGACGAATTTGTCGTGGATTTTGAAGCGAAAATTCATTTTAAAGTCAACTCTGGAACTATACCGCTTAGGGCACTCCCAGTTAGGCGCAGTGTCCGACAGTCCAACTTTCCGATTTCGATAGATATGACTAGCTGGTAGTGAATAAGCTGTGCTATAAGTGTCTCTACTCTTTTTTTACTTAAGTGAATGATTTTGTTTTATGGCAGTAACACACACACTAAAGGGAGATCCTATGGTGCTCGACGAGCGGTGTGTGTGCGAAGATGTTGATTGACACGGTTCTTGAATAGTTAATTAGGGGGAAACAGATGTCTTGGGAGCATATTCGGATGTATCAAGCAAGATGTCCATTCGGCAATGCCGAACGTTTCTTCATATGTGACGTGCACGGTAGCATTAAGTCGGATGTCGTGACTGTTACATAGAACCAACAAATCAGTCTTCAATTATTTAAACACTTCGTGCATGGCCCTCAGCTCGCTTCGCTCGCTACGGCGGCTCAACAAACAGACACTAACCAAAACTAACCCAAAATAAAAAAATAAAATAAAAATTTTGGGTTAGTTTTGGTTAGCACTTGGCTAGTTTCTGTTTGTTGAGGCCCCGTAGCGAGCGAAGCGAGCGGAGATCCATGCATGAAGTGCTTAAATAATTGAAGACTTATTTGTTGATTCTATGTAACAGTCACGACATCCGACTAAATGCTATCGTGCACGTTACATATTAAGAAATGTTCGGCATAGCCACTTGCCTCTTACATTTGAATATGCGTCCTGGGAGTGAGTTCCACAGTGCGATGCAGTGCGCCAGACAAAGGAGTTCTTGTAAAGCGATGCTCTAGGTGTTTCCAGTTGTACGACGAACCGGTGCGCTCTTGCCGTCTATCGTGACTGTCTAGCAGGGGTGGGATAAAGCGGGCCAGATCCTGGGAACATCTGCCGTAAAAGTACCTATAAAACAGGGACTTCTCGGCCACATGTTTGCGGTGTTTCAGACTCTCCAGATTTCGGGTTAACTCCGCCGACGAGACGCACAACTCTCTTCTGAACGGAATCCAGTAGCTTTAGGGTGTGCTCTGGTGCGGCACCCCAGATGTGTGAACGATATTCTAAGCACGGTCTTTTTTGCGCTTTGTAGAGCAAGATCAACTGCTACGGTGTATACAGTTTTTGTTGCGAAATAGCGTACCAAGCTTCTGGGAGGCTGATTTTGCGATGTTAGCAACGTGGTCATGCCAGGACATATTGCTGTTGACCAAGACACCCAGTAGTCCGATTGTATAAAGATGAAGAGATGGTCGATCCTACCATAATGATATCATGGCCCGCCGTATAGGCCCTCTTGGTAAACGTGGCTGCTTGTCTGATTTTTTCAATGCGCATTTGTATTCATTAATCGGAATAAAAGAGACACTCATTCAATTACACTATTCCTTTGTATGTATATATTCGTCAAATATCTCACTTCATACATGGCCCTCCGCTCGCTCCGGGGGCGCAACCAAACAAACCTAACTCAAACTAACCCAAGATATGCCCAAATGAAGAAAAACAAATTTTTTTTATTTTTTAATTTCTGGCATGTCTTGGGTTAGTTTGGGTTAGTCTTGTTTGGTTGGGTTGCGCCCCCGGAGCGACCGAAGCGAGCGAAGGGTCATGCGTAGAGTGTAATATTAAATATATTTAAATAGTAAACAAACACTGTTATTCCCCATAAGAAAATGTGCAACTTTTGGAAACATTGTGCCAGGCCCCCGGTATCGGTTACTAAAATTTCATTATTTTCACGTTACAATTTCAATATTTTCACGTTACACCTGGGAAAGTGGTAGTGGAAGTTTGCCCTGCTAGGGCAATTTAGGCTCAAATGTGGCGGATCCTCCGATTTTTTTGGCTTAAACTACTCTATAGGACACCCCTTTTTCTAGCGAAAAAAAATTGCACAACCTATATGTCGCCAGACCCTTAATTTGATGATATCTTTGAAGCTTTTTAACCATTCTTATATTTTTCTTGCATTTGGTGATTATTATACGCGGTTAACTAATTTCTATATTTTCGCATACCTCTCTGAACTCCATTCTAAATTAAATTTTTTATTTCAAAACAATTCTGAACGTGCTATAAAGAGCGTTTTGGAATATACTTGCTTCAATATAGCCTAACTTTAAATAGAAAAATTGAACGCTAAAGATTTTATATTCGGATTAGCTACGATTAACCCCTTTTTCCAAGTTAAGCGACGTCATCGATTATGTAGATACAAAACCTTCGGGAAACGAACTCTACTTATTACTACAACATATTTATGTAATACATACAACAAATATCATAGAATACTAGCCTTATTATAAAAATGAGATATTATTATATGACATATTTTGTACTATAAGACTGTAATATAAAAAAAACTGTAATTAATTTTGACGTCTTAAACTAATCACTATTATCAATAATAATATGGTAAGAGTAACCTCGTGCGCCTATGAGAAGGCAAGATTTTTTACGTGCTAGTCCTCTGCCCCCCAGTCGTCGTTAAGGTTCACTCGCTTGGCGCACTATACATCAGGTACATCATATTTCTTAGATTCTAAGCCACAGCCTCATAAACAAACATTTAAAAAAGATGCACACTTATTGTTTTATTAAATAGTGTCGTTCGAAGAGTAAAGTAATAAGAAAAGTTTTAAGTTTCGTTATATTTTACAACTAAATTTCGTCCTATTTTGTACATTATGTTAAAATAACTTTAGTTCTACTTATTTTTATCGATAGAATACGCTATACGCCATATTGAACTCCCCTGAAAAATAATAAGCTTACCCATTATTAATTAAATAGGGAAACTATCAAAGTCATTAGCACTAATTGTTTATAAGTCGCTTCAAAATAAATAGGTCTATTGTAAAATACATGAATACACACAAAAAACACGTGTGCACTATGTGCGCATATCTAAAGTGAAACATCTTAAACTTAAACGCTCTAATCTTATACATATCAACGGATTTGGTTAAATAGTATATTATTTTATATGGAGGAAAAGTAATACTTTTCACGGCGCGCTCGTGTTTAACAGCCGAACGGAGTGAGGCTGGTAATAGAGAGCAAGCCATGAAAAGTAACTTTTCCTCCAAATAAAATATGCTGTTTTTTCTTCAAATGTCGACAAATTAATGCAAAAAATCTCTTTTTAATAGTAATAATAATTATTATTAAAGATAAGTGGGTTCGCAAGGCGGCTTAGACCGGTGCGGTGTCGGTGAATAGACTCAGGTTGTTGCTATAGTAATGTAACATAAAGCTGTCAGTGGACACTGTCAACAATAATTATATTTTTAAAATTGCATCTTCGATTGCGATTTAATTTTGTATTGATAAGCAGTTATTGAGTAAGTTCGATTAAATAATAACCAATTTGTTCCTAAATTAGTGATTTTTAGAAATGCAGTCACACATTGAGTGATAAATACAAATTTTAGTTTAATAACTCTTGAGTTGTTGACGCTTATTTTGATGTTTGTTTGTATTGTATCTATGTTGCTATGATAACACTTTTACCTCCGCCGGCGGAAAAGTGAAAAGTAAAGCTCCGGCGGAGGAAAAACGAAACTTCACTGCCGCCTACACAGTCGAGTAATAACGGATTTACTGACGTTTGAAGAAAAAAGTAGTTTTTTTTTTAAATATACCACTCAATTAACAAAAAGGGAAGGCCTAAATGAAAAAAAAGATATTCTTCATAAAAGATTCGCTTATGTCTTGACAAGGTAATATAGGTACCAAATCGCATAATTCCAGTGCGTGTTAAGAAATTTCACTTCAATAACAAATAAACTCAAGAAAAATCACAAAGACATGAAAGGGTAAGAGTATAGCTGACGATTTCAAAATGAAGGACAAGGGACGACTTCTGACGTCTTCCGATATGTCAACGGTCAAATTGAGGCGCCATGCGCCAGGCGCGCTCCTACCGGCTTGGAAACAAGTAGAATGAATTAAGTTTTCTTTTCAGTCAAACTCGTTTTTAAAAACAAACTAAATTTAATTTTCGAAGTACAAGTAATGACAAAAGAAAATGTTGAACAAATTGTTACGACTAAAGATCGACGACAAATGCTGCTCGTTGTTGTTCCGTTTTCATATTTATATGTTTTATCAATTGGTGCAAAAAATGAGGAACGACAAAGAGAAAGAATGCGATATTAAAAAGGGTTCTCAAGTTTTCCTTAATATAACTCCTCCCTCATTAAGAAAGGACAAATGGGGTTGCTTAAAGTTTTCCAGCTTTCGGCAATTCCATTTGAACCGTAATATTAAATACATTTACAAACAGATCATAGTATTACTCTAAATATATATACATTTTTATATTAGTCTAAATTTCAATCTAAACTAAGTAACTAATATGTCTTTTCTTCGGGGTTCTTCTCGGAGATCCTAACACCATTTTACCATAGGGTCAATTTTTCCAAAAATTATTTTTATAGAATTCACGTAAATATAAAACTGACCTTTATGGAATCCTGTTTGTTAATAATAGTTTTAAATGGTTAAGGTATCAGAGAAAAAATAATGTAACGCTCAGTTCCCAAACAAATACAAACCTAAATTTACATAAATATACAAGTTTACAACAATCTCCAAGTTCACAATAATCTCCAAGTTCACGATCGGTGGTACAGCCTTTAGTGCAGGAACAATGGCGGCCCCCAGCTTTTAGACAGTGGAGAAGGGTCGTGGTGAGTTATAATGCCTGAGCGTCACGCGGTTAACTTATCGTCATGCCCTGATGTTGGATCTTCAGTGAGATTCGACCAATAACCACGAATTGCTCTCCTCCCCTCTGTAACCTATTGAAAAACTTGGAAGGGGAAACAAAAAGAAATATCACCCCAATTAAACAAAAATAGCAAGTGTATATTCCGTACTGGTGTCTATTCGCTCTGTGCGTTAGGGTAGTGGGAGAAATGACGAACGATCGTGCGCGCGAGTCGGAGAAATTTGGAACTTTCTTCAGCTACTATACAAATAAATAGGTAGAATACATCGAAAAAGGGTCTGGTGTCATATAAGCACTGTCGATTTTAATGTTTTTTTTGGGTTCAATGGAAAGATTACATCAAATGGAACACATTAATGCAAAAAAATTTGCGGATAAAGCACTTTTGACGCCAAAAATTGAAAAATAAATTTCAGAAATGTCGCATTTTAATGCGAAAACTCTCCCTATATGACGTTAATGATGACAATTTACTTGCAATGCTGTCAGACTTGGCTAACCTTCTTGATTTTCAAGTAACCAAATTGCCAAGTCTAGGAGCATGTTTCATAAAGTAGAATAACTTGTGAAAGTAACTAAACAAGCGCACACCGCGCGCTTGTTCCTTATATGCCTCAGACTAACCAAATAAGCTCCCATTTGTCTGTTAACTAACCCAAACTAACCAAAACTAATTCAGACTAATGCAAAGTAACCCAGTACTTACCAAACTAAACTAGTCCAGACTAACGTAAACTAAGCCAAACTAACCCAGAATGACCAAAAGTAACCCATATTAAGCAAAACTAACCCTGGCTGTTTAGCCATACATGTATATATAAGTAATAAAAAATTACTTACGGTACACTGTCGAGTCAATTTGTTCATTTCCCAGTAAAAGCCCTAGATCAAAATCAAAATGAAATATATTTAAAAGACAAGCGCGCTACGTTCGCTTGTCAGTAAATCAACCATAGCTAACCCAAAATAACCAACACTAACCCAAACTAGCCAGCACTAACGCAAACTAACCAAAACCAACCCAGAGTAATACAAATTAATCAAGACTAACCAAAACTAACCCAGGCTAACCATAATTAACCTATGCGCGCTTGTCTCTTCGCTATTCCAATCTAAGCAAAACCAACCGATACTAACCAAAACTAACCCATACTAATCAAAACTTACCCAAACCAACAAAAGCTAACCCAAACTAATCCAAGCTAACCCAGATTAGTCAAAAGAAATCCATACTAGCCAAAACTAACCCAGACTAACCCTAATTAACCAAAATAAAAAGAAAAGCGCGCTACGCGACCTTTTCTCTTCGCTATCATAAACTAAGCAAAACCAACCCAGACTAACCAAAACTAACCCATACTAACCTAAATTAACAAAAACTAACCCTAATTAACGTATTCCAGACAGAGGCGGATCCAGGCCATGAAAAAGGGGAGGACGTTGGTTTTTGAAGTGAAACTTCTTCATCGAGGATAAAGTCAGAAAAAATTAAACGCTTATCGAAGTGAAACACTTATCAAAGTTGAAACGGCTATCTAAGTAAAACCCCTTTTAATTAAGCATGTTCCAGTATAACTAGAGAGTTGAAATTTTGAGAACACGTAGCCAGGGTAAAATGAGTATTCTGGACTAACCCAAACTAGACACCCTCCGAAAAAATGGAAAAAAAATAAAAAGAAAACGTAAAGAATTGTTCGGAAAGTTAATAGAAAAGTATTATAAAACGAAATAGGAAAAAAAAGTTAGAGAAACGCAACTTTCGGCGAAAAAAAGTCGAACGTAATCAGCAAAAATAGAATGAAAAAAATTCTATATAAAAAAATGTTTTAAAAATAAGAAAATTTAAAAAAAAAACGTAAAAAAAAAATTCGGAAAGATAATAATAAAGAAAAAATATATTAAAAAAAAAGTTAGAGAAACGCGGTTCTCGGCGAAAAAAAAAGTGAAAACAAAAGAAAAAAATTGTAAAAAAGTGTCGAAACTGGGGGCCAAAGTCGAGAAAAAAAAGTATCAACAAAAAAATAAAAATTTAATTTCTAATATCTCAGAAGTTTCACTTAATTTGTGTGCTTATAGAGGTGAGGTACATAATTTTCTTTTATATACACCTATATCCTATACATATATGTGCTAGGTAGCTTTAAAAACATTTGAAATAAGCTTGAAATCATAATCCTTAATAATCTGCAACATATAGGTAATGCAAAACATACTTTAATCGTTATAAGCACTTTTATTGAACAAAAAAAAACGGAGTTAAATACAAAAAATAAACTTAATTCTCAGAATAATATTATTATGTAGGTGTGTACCTATAGAAATAACTAAACCATGACATAAAATAACAAAAACTTTAATAAAACGAAAACACATAAGTACTTTTAAGCAAAAAACTATAGTAGGTAATAAAATGAACACGGTCCTATAAAACAAAATCTAATTATCTGTTCTTTTACTTGTAAATTTATCTATTATTCTTTCTTCATCTACTTCAATATCCTTACGGATATTGAGTAATGCTAAGGCAGAAGGTCTTAAATGAGACATGTTTGTCCCTAAGTAAGATTTAATCAGTCTTAAAAAAGAAAAACTTCTTTCTGGCGTAGCATTACTTAATGGAAAGCAACCTAATATTATTAAAAATTGTTTCACATATGGAAATACATATATCGTCGCATAATTTTAATGCGTCTAATACATTATCAGTGACATTGTTTTGTCAACAAACTCTTGCAGCCAGTGTTTTTTCCAGATCGGATATTCGCCTAACAAAATATTTAATAAAAGTTTCTCTTCAATAATATTAAATTAAAATAATAAACCTAACCGCTTGTTCCCTTTCCTCGTCTCTCAAAATAAAGGGGGGGGGCGATTCCCCCCACCGCCCCCCCCCCTCTGAATCCGCCACTGATTCCAGATTAAGAAAAAATAATCGAAATTAACTTTAATTAGCCAAAGAAGCGCATTGAGGCGTGCGCGCTACGCGCTTGACCAACCACAAAATCAAAATTAATTCAAAGTAACAAAACAAACGCACTACGCGTGATACTCTCTTAAACTAATCCAAATGATCTTTTAAATTTGTATCTATTTCAATAAACTAAATGAATTAGTTTATATGACTTATTATTAAAAGTGACCCCCTTCTAGCGTAACATCTAATTCTAGTAAATCATATATTCGAGTTATTATTATTTCATTAAACAAAGCCATTAAGAATCATTATTTATAAGAAGTTTTCGTCTCACAGTACTTTTGAAACATATTCAACACGAGGCTGTTATATTTTAGAACCAAATAGAAAGTACACTTGGCAACATCTACCCGTACAACAGCCGTGCTAAGCCAACCAATATAATAATGTTTTAAGAAATAGTCATGTTGACGTTTATCTCATAAATATTATATTATGGTTTTAGAGTGCAAAAAACAGTTTTATTTGCAATTGGAATGAAAAGAAGCTTTATATTATGTTATTATTAACCTTCTGCGATTATACCTTAGGACAAAGTGTACTGGAATTGTGTTAATGTATGTTGAATTTTAATTTTTTATTTCAATTTATTTTGAGAAAATGTGCTTCATCCGCAATTTTTTTGCGTTAATATGTCCCATTTGATGTTCAATATCGAACTTGGCTTTTTTCAGTCGAATCGATAAATATTCTCATATGAACTAATTATATTGCACTAAAATCAACAATTTTTCTTGAATTTTCAATCGTTTCCGATGTACTTTGCGTATCTAAGAAATTCGCCACATTTTGTACCACCAGATGTCGCGTCGTGTAACGCACATAGCGAATACTGTTGAATTAAATAAGAAAAATAAATGCTATAGTGCTATTCATGCTCAAAAGTTAGCGTGGCGCTTATGGAGAACGGCGTTGCCAAGTTAACGTATAGTTTGTAAAGTGAGCGTTGATCGTTACGTTTTACCGTCTTTCTCTCTCAAGCCACCATCAATCGGGGGTGACAGAAATTTGCAGTTACGGACGTACGTTAAGCTACGCAAGATAGAATATCGATTGAAATTCCTCATCTGTCAAAGTGTCAAATATATATTTATTTGAAGTTCGTTCAACGTATTTTTCTATGTTTATTTGTGATTGTTATCGCTGATGGTACACTGAAAATGAGCAAGTTCTTATTTTAAAACTAATAGACTATTTTAATTGCGAAAAAGCAGCAGAAAAAACGCTTTTACCTGTGAGTGCAGTATATAATGTAAGTTGATACAAAAGTGCAGTTTTAAAAATATATAAAGAGAAGGATTATCCTATTATACTACTTCTTTAACATAGTCCTATTCGTATTTAATTTAAAGTCTTAAAAAACGTTTTTAAGCGTTAAAAAGGCGACCTTGAGAGTTTCCAATTAGGGAAAGGAAGGTTCTTTCTTTAAAGTCTCGGTTTGGTGCCGTCTTTGTCATTTTCCTTAACAAAGAAAATGATATATTGTCAACTGGAAGTGTTCTTTCTGAATTTTACTGTCTAAATTTCGATAATAAGATCACAATATCAAAAGGAAGTAAAGTTTAGCAGCAATAATTATAAAAAAAAGTAAAACTTACATTATTTAGGTTAAAAGGAGATTGATTTAAAGAAATATAAATTATAATTACTAAATGTAATAAACTCATTTAGATACCTATTACGAAATACGCTAAACATTAATAATTATGTATTTAAGGATAGATTTATGTTTAAGGAATTGGATAATCCCACCCTTATATATCAATCTAATTACATCTGTACATTTATTTTTGTTTAGTTATAGAGAGTTTCTGATGGTTTAGGAATATCGTCAGCCACTGTGCAAAGAATGCATTCAAATGCAGTTCAGGAAGATGTTGACTTTAAAACCAAGCAAATGCTGCTATTATTTCCTCTTGTAGAGAGCCTCTTCACAAAGTTCATAGCCATACTATAAGGATACGCATATACACTATGTATGAGAAAGGTAATCTGCATTTAATTTTTTATTATTTTGAATAATTTATTCATTATTTCGGTTTTGTTGTAGGCGAACATATCACACGGCGGTCATTGCAAACGAATCTGATAAATCTTGACGGAGTGCAGATATCTACTACATCGTGTGCTAAGACTTCCTCCCTATCACTGCTAATATAATCCTATGGAGATGGTATGATCAGAATATAAGCGTTACTATGATAGTTGTATCAGTTCGATACATCATGTCACAAGGAAAGCTGTTTTAAATTTGTGGAATGAGGCACTTCAAAAGGTAAAAATGTAGTACAACTTTTAGATATTGCTATTTTATAAGAGAACTCTGTTTTAGATTACACCAGAAAAATAGAAAAATATGTTCATCACACAAATGTTACAATTAGCAAGGACTGGAAAAAGGAGCAATTGATAGATGCTTTGGATATATTACCGGTCATTATTGACCTTATTTCTTGTGACTCAGATGATGATGAGTATTATTTTAGCGATCAGTAGGAAACAATATAATTTAGTGTGCTCATAAGCACAGAAGATAATATGACCCCTTTCGTAAAATATTGGGGCACTATGATACAAGAACCTTAAATTACAACATTCCTTTCCATCGATTGTGTGATATGGTTTTTTATAATGAATGAATTAATGTGTTTTTTATCACGAGTTAAATTATAGTGTTTTATTATCTTTTGTCTTGTCTGTCATTTGCGTCTCCCGATGAGTTTTGTGGCTGGGTGATCGATACATGCCAATAGTATTTTAATATTGTATAAGTTTGTGTAAAGAAAAATAAGATTTTCAGTTGTTAAAGTTAAATTATATATGCCAGACCTTTACTGTTGTTGTATATGAATCATGTTATAGCTTACTTTTGGTTATATAAAATGTTTTGTTTTCCATTTCATAAACATTTGGGAGTTATTTGGAAATAAATTAGAATATTGTTTTCGTTTTCTCTCATACTTGAATTTAATTTTATGGTGTCAATCTACTCTACTTTGTTTAAGTTACTTCATGTTAGTTTGGTTTATAACTGAGGTATAACAAATGTCCTATGTTAAAAATAACATAAATATTATTAAAAGTTTGAACTAAGGCCGTAATGGTGATATTTACAGCTACATAAACATAATAAGCAAAACCTGTACAAAAACGAAATAAACTTTTACGAACCTAAGCATTTAAACCGTTGCACAAAACAAAACTTACTTACCTACATATATAAAACTAAAGAAAAGGTACATGTTTGAGGTATTTCAGATTTATTTACTACAGAACACTGCTATAATGTGAAAAGATTAATTAAATGATAAAAACAACAAAAACCGTAGCTAACCGAGAAATAAAATTACATTTATAGTCAAATTTAAATATAATATGACAGTTTACTGCAATGGTAAATTTCTGTTTTTATTAATTTATTTACTGCACTTTACAGATGCTTGTAAGTTCACAATCTTATGAGAAATAACAATAAATTGGTAAAGAAAGGTCTAAGTCACATTTCAGTTGCATATCTGATATTAAAAATGTCTTTGTGATTTTTGATACTCTTCTATCGGCCAAGTTTGTTTCACAGTACATTGCTTTTGAATTGAGTTGAATGTTTCTTCAATTAACCACATATCAATATCGCATGCATAATTGCATATTGTAGTTTCTCATAGCAAAGATTCCACTGATTCTAAATTTCACAGGTTTTAGATATGTTTGCCTTCTCATAAGATAACAAGATTCCTGTATATCTAAGAATTTCTGCTGGAAATTTTCACTAGAATACTATAGCATTTCCGTTTGTATTTGTAATTTAAGTTCCTATTACAAACCTCAAATTTTTTTTATCACCTGCAAAGTAGATTGCATAAAATAAAATATTCATATTGGAGATTGGAGACCAAATATCTTACCAGAGTGCAGAGTGAAAGAAAGACGCATATTTATCAGTTAGTTTCTTTAAATTGAATTTATGAATCACCAGCATGACATGTTATTTGTTATTGTTTTGGTTTTGAATTCACTAAAATTCTAAATTCAGCGTCCCATCTAACCTAACTTTCGAGCCGTCCGTTTTGCCGAAAATAGAAAGTTATCGCACTAGTAAAAATAGACAAGCAGTATTAAAGTAGCTTTTATTTTGACATTTGCACATGCGCAGATATGGCGGAGCCTTATATTTCCCTTAATAAGGAATAATAAGGATAGTGCGTGACTTTATTTATGCAGTCTTTAGGTCGTCCTTATATTTTCCTTATTTCTCGGTTCGTGTATAAACGTACATGTTCGTCAGTTCCTCCATGCAAGCAAACTGTTTTCGTTTCTTACTGTTCGAGAAACACAACCTGCTTACGTTCTATGTAATTTATGCTTAGATTTGGTAGTTTGGAAAAATATCAAAAAAATGGCAAGACAACTGACAACCAAAAGAAATAAGAGGAACAAAAAATAAAATAGAAACAAGGCATTTGCAATAACTCTAAATGTAACAACAAAATAAAGTACAGCAGTATTTTAATAATGGCGACCTTAATACTGCTTGACAGTAATAAAACAAACTGCGATAACTCTCTATTAAGTGGATCATGCGCGAATCGTAAGTTATGGCACCGTCTATAGATATCTAGAGACGGTGGTTATGGCTCCTGCCAAGACTTGTGAATCAATTTAGCACATGCTTCAAAACTAATATGCCGTCACGATTTAAAGGCGCCCGAGTTGGCAACAATGCACAGTTATTTCCCATAAGAAAAGCATTGCCATAAGGCGCAACGCTAACTTTTGAGCGTGAATTGAACTATAGAAGAAGAATTTCTTGTATATGTAGCTATGACAATTAATATATCAATGTATGCTAAATATGGAATATTAAAAGTAACGGTTTAATGTTAAATAGTACTTTATGTTATATCTACGGCGCCCTTTAAATACGATTACGTGATCACGTGTCGTTTACATGCCCTTGATTGGTGTTATCAACCTATACGGTACAAAAATATGATAACTTCTTCTACTTCTACACTCTAAATAACTCTAATCACTAGGCGAGAAGTTAACGTGCTAGTTCAAGTGTACTAGATTCATGTAAGTATATTATTCACCTATTAAATGGTATCCGTACCAGAGGTAAACCTATATGATTACGCGTCTATACGCTATGCTTATATGCGAACAGTTTCAAAACTATTTATATTATACGACGCTGAAAAGGAGTAAAACACGCGATCAAGACTACGCTAAAATGAATTAATAACATGCCAAAACTATCCGGATTAGCTGGACAATCCAGTATACCTATGCTAACTATTGAGAATAATTCGTTACTCCCAAATAACTTGAAGGTAGCTATATTTTAAATTAAGTCAAATCATTAATACTTTCATTAAGCAAATTCATCCGAATAAGTAGCCCTAAATCACCAATCAAATAAAACACAATAATAAAATGAAATAAAATAAAAGTCCCAAAATACTCTAGATAATATCCTAAATTAAGACTTATCTGATACGTTATCAAGCAGTGAGTTCATCCAGGATCAAGGTGTTCGTCGAATCACTGGAGCGTCAAGGTTGAGAAGACACACTCCGTATGCGTTGAGGCTTGGATCAGACAGCGAGACACGTAGTCAATTGATGGTTACTCCGAAACCACGTGTTGTCGGAGGAGTCTCAGTATGCGGTCTGGAATCCCAGGTAGGAAACCGGATCGTAAGAGGACAATGGAAGGCCCATAACCAATGATCCCAAAATAAAAGTCCAAAAATAGAAATCCAAAAACAGAAACCCCTGAAACACATAGGGCAAATTAGCACGGTGATCAAGCCAAAATATGAAGGAAACAGGTACGGAACCCCAACAAATAACAGATCAAAACAATATCTGTATCAAATTTATTCAAACAACATACCTTTAGATGTTAAACGGGGTTCAAGTGTGTGGCAGCTCTCGATAGTCAAATCTCCAAGCGTGGGTGCAGGTGGTCGAATCTACAAATCTTCCTTCATCTACAATCATCCATCAGACGAGAAACCATCGACGACCCCAATCCTGCTCAAGGGCTTCGTTGAATAATCCCCTAACTAGGGCACTGTATATTTTACACTAAAAATCAGTATCTCAACGAAAATTCCCAATTTCGAGAGTTCGGCACTGAAACCTACTGGTTCCTTCAAGATCACTTAAAGACTAAATTGGCTTGCTCCGAAAATGACGAGGCTATCAGAATTAATATCGCGTCGGCCCAACATAATATGTTGCCAACAGCGTCCCTATTTGTGACAAAATACTAGAAAGTTATGATGTCATACTACCGGATTCACCAAATCAAGCGCTAAAACGACTCATTATCGAAATGATTTGAATCAGTCAGAATCTACTTTTAAATGCTCGGTGGGAATATATAACCCACGCGTTGTGCTGCAGTCTAAAATTACAATCAACACGCGCCACTAATAGCATTATGCCAAATAAGGCATTAACTTTGCAACCGTGTTGACCGTGAAGGCCACGCGCTTGTCCAGAGAGCTGTCACTTATACCGCCAAAATTATTCCCCACATACTATATGAAACATAGAACAATTTCCTTCGCCGCGTCGATAGAATCTACTCCGAGCTGAAATATTATCGAACTTTAATAATGGAGAGTCCATGTAATACTGCGTCAATATGCAAGCCTAGAGGGCTAAACATTGATACCATCCAATATAAACAGCAAATTCAAGCGTATGATAGCTAAATCCTACAATAAATGCAACGCGAATTAGAGTGGTTCTCGAGTCGATATCGACGATACGACTTCCTCCGATGCGATTTCCACCGGTCGTGTAGTCTATGGTTTAAAAACCGGAGTGGCATGACATACTTCTAACAAACGTCAATGTTTCATTCCCAAAATGAAAATATTCCGTAATCACCTAAGCAAAACAATATATTATCAAGTATAAATCAACGAGAAAATTACCACAGAATGACCATCAAGTGTACAAAAAGTAAGTTATAATTACAGTGTTAGATATCCCTAAATAACCTTAAAATATAACACGGCATGTCCAAACTCCAATTACTCGGCTAATCTGTAAACAATCTATCACTGTTGTTTTATTTTAGACACAACCCTCCAAGAAAGGCGAAAATATATTCTTGATTCCAAAATACCTCGAATCAGCAATTAAAAACCATAATTAGCAAGGTCGAAAACAGTGGATGGCCATCAAGGTGTATTATCGAACTGAAATAATGAAAACAAGCCAAATGATTAGAAGAAAGGTTTCTTTCTCCCTTTAGAAAGACAGCATAATAGGACAAAACCCAGGGAAAAATACCAATATACAACGAAGCTTTGTGGTTCCAGCTGCAACAATATATCGTGTGTGTAAAGTTAATTCGTTCAAAAGAAAGCATGTGCATATGATATATCAAGACATAAATATGAAATATTTGCTTTAGAATACCTAGTTTAATGGTCTATTTTATTAAATAATATGTTGTTTGATTATTTTCCCTCCAGAAATAGATCAATTTTAGTTGACTTTAGTCGATCACGTAAATTTTTATTTTGATCCTTCGCCATTTCGTCCAGAAAAAAATATAAATGCGTATAGGTAATCGTAGCCCGTTACAATTGTTTCTCCTTTAAAGCTACATATTGGCGTTTTACATGTTGTTTATTAATTTTGATTTTATCGGCAATTTTATACAGAGGGTAGCTTTTATTTTTATGATGGCGCGCGAGTAGGGAACAATCATCTCGCTGCTGCTCCTGCATTTTTAAATTTTCTTGTTGAAAGTGTGTGTTCATATTGGCTCTGTGGTGCCTCAACGGTGTGTTGATGGCATAATAAACAGCTTATATAGAAAAGTGAAATTTAAATCCCTGTGTATTGAAGAAAAACCAAGTTTTTAGTTCGCGATGGGTCTTACAAGTGCCGACCTTGAAAAGATTAGAGTTCTCATAATATCAATCTTGAAGGAGCATTTTGAAGATAAAATTGCTGATCTGGTAGTCCAGAAGGTAAAGGAAGAAATTTCTGACCTAAAGGACATCATAGGTAAACTCTCTGATGAAGTGGAGGACCTCAGGGTGAAAAACAAAACATTGGAAGCCATGATGGATTCTACCGAACAGTCATCGCGCAGCTTAAATGTGCGCATATTCGGTGTCAAACGCGAGGACGACGAGAACACCAAAAAGATTGCCTTAGACCTTTTTAATAAAAAAATGAGATGCAATCTTAAAGAATCTGACATAAATAAATCGCACCGAGTCATGGCAAAAAACTCCAGTGATAAGCCACCGGCGATTTTGGTTCAATTCACAAACGATGTCAGTCGGCTGGCGGTACTTAAAAATCGCAAAACCTTGAAATCTACGGGTTTAACTGTAAAGGAAGACTTAACTAGGCATCGCTTATCTCTTATGAAAAAGGCCGTGGAAATGTTTTCAAGTCAATCGGTGTGGTGTTTGCGGGGTAATGTGTATGTGAAACTAAAAATGGCGCAGTTCACCGGATTGGTGATTTTAATGAGTTGAATCATTTAAAAGCTTAGTAAGTTCCGCAAGGTAACATTAATCCATAATTTCAGCATTTTCGTGTTTTACTGGGATCGTTTTTTTGTTTGTTTACAAGGTGAAATATTGATTTACTTTTGATATGTAATTTAAATTATAGAGACAGCAATCATTTAGGGATTTATTGCTCTCCCATTGCGGGAATTTATATGGATTACATTCCTATTTTTACTTTTAAGTTGCTCTCATTAGTGCTTAGTTTTTTTTACTGTCTGCTCTCGATTTATTACCTACTATTTCGTTTTTTTTTGTTCTTTTTACCTCTCTTATTTGCTTTCATTTTATCCTTTTATCTAGTTCTGCTGATGTTTTTCTCTTTCAATGACATTTAATATAACACACATTAATGCTCGGTCTCTTGTTCCACACTTTAGCGAATTTAAAAATTATTTTTTGGATAAGAACTTTGACATTATAGGTATAACAGAAAGTTGGTTACATTCAAACATCTCCAGTGAAGTAATCGGTTTGCAAAATTATGCTCTAGTGAGAAATGACCGGCATGATCGGCGTGGCGGAGGAGTTGCATTGTATATTAAGAATAATTTAAAGTACGAACTGATCCTTTCCGAAAACCATGAGTATTTGGAAAGCTTGTGGATAAAAGTTATTATGAAGAGGCATGTGTTTGTTGTTGGTGTTCTCTACAGACCACCCAACTCTGACAGCAATTCTTTTATAAA
>MU187082.1:53911-79838 GCA_016904865.1 Pissodes strobi
TAATAAACCGGTTTTTACTTTTTTTATCGAAAACAACGCAAGATACGTAAACAACTCGAGAATCAAAAATATTGTATTTTTTGTTGCTTAATACGAAAAAAATATAAAATGTTTCAAAAAGTCAGCGGCGCACACTTTTTTTGTCAATAATATTCGGTATGATGCCCTCCGGAACGCCACTGGATTTTATATTTTTGATCTAATTAAGGCTAAATGAGCCCCTTATTACTACAAATAAGCCTGCCAAATTTCAACAAAATCAGTAAAATCATATTTAAGATATTAACAAAAAACTGATTTTTTATAAAAAGTTTGGGTTTGGAAACTATGCATTTTCGGACCCATGTGCATATGAAAAAATGTTCATGATTTCTTATGTAGAATCACCATCTGTAATTTGGCGATGTTATTTCCGGACACCCTATATATTATAAGATTCGGAAAATAAGTTTCGGCAATATAAGGGCTTATTAGTGAACCATGGCTACCTGTATCTATTAATAATTTGCAAGGGGGGTAATTTATTGTTATAAAAGGCAATTGATTTATTTGATAGCTATTTAAAGTCAAAGCTGGTCTTTTGTTTCTGTGGAAATGAGAAAATTTTTATTTTCAGAATCAATGTCGTAATCATATACGTCGGCGTCGTCTAATTCTAAAAAATCATTGTGTTCGGGGATTTCTTCTTCGAATTGTTCTTGGCTAAACTCTACTAAATTAGTAGAATATTATTGATTTCCTCGATAGTGTATCTAAGAGGTTCCGCATGAGGGTTGGATCTGAAGAAATTAGGGTTGTAATGAATGGTTAGGGCTCTGGACTCTTTGTTGTGATTGATGTTTGGGAATTATTGACACACCGGACATGGGTGTCGGTTTATCAAAAGGCAAATTGGGTTTAGATACAAAGGCTTTCTGCGGGATTTTTCCAAAAACTGCGTAAGATCTAGGAAATCTTTGCATTTGTTGCCAATTTGGTCTTTGTTGTATGTTAATCGGCTGCGAAGGAAATATTGGTTTTGGTGAGGTTTGAAAACTCGTACTAGGTCAAGTCAAAGTCAAGTATGCTTTATTCCCACAGAAAAATTCAAATAAATTTTATGGACAAAGCAAATTAAAATAAATAAACTAACCATAGTAGGGCAAATACAAAACAAAACAAAACTTAATATATACAATAATATATACGATAAAAATAGCACAAGCAATTTTCAAATTGAAATTGGTCACGATTTAACAAAAAACTATATTACAGAACATCATAAGCAGTTGAACTAGATCCACAGGAAGTACACAAAACATAGGGTAAAGAAACTCAGTGTTAATAAAATATGAAACAAACATTATAGCGAAGCGTGCTGTTTGGAAAAATAAGGAAGGTCATGTCGGTGAACTTGACTCAGGCAATATGCATAGGCTGCAGAGTTGAAAATACCGAGTAAAAGTAATCAAAACATGACTAAAATTGATAGCTTGGTATTTAATTTTGTGTAATTTCTGTATATCCGAAAAATCACTAATTCGTCAAAAAGATAATCCTATACCTATTATAAAAAATATAAAAATATAAAAAATTTTCACCGCCGCACATGAAGCCCAAGAAATTAATGGAGAAAAAAATAAAATCTAATTCACGCAAAACTCATTTATAGAATAATAAGGTCTTTCTAGTAGGTAAGCTTTCGTTTTTTCACGAAATCTAGCAAATGTATGGATGGATTTAAGATGTAGCGGGAGTGTATTGTATAACTTCTTGGAATTATAAAGAATAGAATTTTTTGTTAATTCAGAGGAGGGAAAAGGAAGGTAGATGTCCTGACTCGAATTTCTTGTTGAGTACTCATGTTGTGGCCTTTCAGGAAATATGGTTCGATATTTGCGTATTAAACAAGTTGTTTCTAAAATAAACAAAGCAGAAAGCGTAAGAATTTTATATTTTTTAAAGTAGTATTCGCAATTAGCTCTGCCATTAAGACCAAATAAATAACGAATTGCTCTCTTTTGAAGTTTGAAAATGGTACGAAATTGCTCGGTGTTACAGCAGCCCCAAAAGGGAAGGCCGTAGCGAAGATGAGATTCAAACAAAGAGAAGTAAGTGAGCCTGGCAGTAGACAGATTTAGTTCCTTCGAAACCGATGGAATTGCGAAGCAGGCAGAAGAAAGCTTTTTTGTTAAATAATCAATATGTGCGGACCACTTAAGGTTGGCACTAATATTCAAACCTAGTAATTTACCCGATTCAACGTATTTAATATTGCTGTTGTGAAGTAGCAAATGTTGTTAGGTTGTTTTATGAGATAAGGCTACTGTTTTATCAACGTTGAAACACAGCCAATTTGAGTCAGACCAAGTTTTGATTGTGGCGAGATCGCTAGAGATATTAGAGTGTAGGGAGAAAGTATTAGAATCACTCCAAGTTATGCTTGTGTCGTCAGCAAAGAGAGAAATTTTACCATTGATTGTTAGGTATGTATTGTCTATAATATATATTAGAAAAAGGATAGGCCCAAGAACAGAGCCCTGTGGAACTCCACTGGTAATTAATCTGCAATCAGAATCAGAACCGTTCGCTTTAACAAACTGCTGTCTATTTTCAAGATAAGATTGAAACCAGTTCGAAGGAATACCACGGATTCCATAAAAATTTAGTTTTCTTAATAAGATGACATGACACACACAGGCAAACGCTTTAGTGTAATCACAGAAGACTGTAGCAGTGAGGAGATTGTTGTTAAGGAATGAGTAAACATCGTGAAGCAACGAGAACTTGGCGTCATTTGTACACTTGTTTGGTAAAAATCCGAACTGTTCCGGGGACAGTATGCCATGTCTAAGGAGAAATGGCATGAGGCGATTTTTTAATAACTTTTCAATGATTTTAGAGAGTACAGGCAACAGAGCAATTGGACGATAATCGCATAAGACATCCTTTTCACCTCCCTTATGAAGAGGAATAATTATCGCAGTTTTGAGGCATTCGGGAAAACACCTTTCGTGAAGGACGCATTAATTAAGGAAGCTAGGACATCCAGAATTGGAAGTGGGAGGTTCAAGAAAATTTTAATTTGACAGATTATCAGTGCTACAAGCTGATTTACTCTTTATGCTGTTCATTACCTGAGGAAGTTTAAGACTGGTCACAGGGCTTAGGAAAAAACTATCAGCGACTTTTTTAGAAGGAGGAAGAAACGAAAGAGGGTCGAGAGAAAGAGAAATACCAGAGGTAACATTTTTGCTCACGTTGATAAAATATTCGTTTAAATCATTTGGTTTTGGCATGCTCTGTTTCGCGGATTTGTTTTGCCTCTAAGATCGTTAATAATGGACCAGGCCTCCTTGGATACGTTTTTAGCAGTTGATAAACGATAATATGGTTTCTTTGCTGTCTTGATAAGTTTTAGGTAGATTTTCCTATAATTCGAAATGTATTCAAGAACTTGAGTGGAGTTAGTGAATTTTTTTATGTATGCTTCGTAGTCCATGGTTTGTGACGTTTAGGTTTAATGGATTTAAGCGGGAAGGCTTTATTGAATGCATTTATAATTTTATTTAAGAAACCACTAAAGTCAGAATCAAGTTCACCTGATTCAAAATTCCAGTTGGTCTTTAGGCAAAGGTTACGAAAGGATGAAAAATTGGAGGCTGCGAAGATTCTACCTAGGTGGCGAGTTTTTTTTTGAGGGCCTATAAGAAGTATTGAATTTGGAGATTACTGCCTCATGATCTGAGAGACCCGCGCTGGTTACTGTCGATTGGACATCACTTGAAGGAAAGTCGGACGCTACATAGTCAATGATAGAAGAGGAATTGTTAGAAATCCAAGTTGGACAGGTTACATGCATTGAAAGACCAACAGAGTTAAAAATAGAAATTAATGATTTTTGGGCAGCACAAACGGTAGCGTAGTCAATATTTAAATCACCGCACAAAATTTTCTTGCCTTTCACCGGCAGACCGTCTAACAAGCTTAGCAGGTTATTAATGAACAATTGCACATCGAAATTTGGCGCTCTATTGTTATGATAAAATAAATTTATTACGATATAATGCAATTATTTCATTTTGTTACAAAATAAGTTAATTTAAATTGTTAAAAGATAATTACTATTGCCTTATTATAATTACTAGAATTCAAATAAAAAGCCAATTAGTTACAATAAACTATAAATGCACTTTTCTTTAAATTATTACTTTAATTTATTGAAAAGATAAATTGAAAGATACTCAGGGTGTAAGGGTAAGAAGCATGCTTGTTTTAATTATTTTTTTTTCAAGTGCTGTAGTGATTAAAAGCGCAAAATAAAAGATTAAAGATTTCAAAAAACAATTTTTATTCTATTTCCCTCTAACAAAAATAAGTGAATTCTGTTGAACTATCTTGGTGACATCTACTCTTTAATCACCTTGTGGTTCCTCCGAGCTTCCTGGAGAGGGCTATTGGAATTTGCTGTAGTGCCTAGGATCTGTCCTGTGACGTCACTGGAAACTGTCCTGGTAGGCCGAGTGCGTGTGGACTCAGTAGCATGAAAAAAAAACCCAGTGCAAGGCAGTTAAAGAGTTCACCAAGAATGTTGTTACAACCCTGTTTCAATCTGACGGATAGCGTCGCTTGTCTTAGCTTAGGTTTTTAATACAGAAATTAACAGGAGAGAACTAGAAATAATTCTTCTCAATTAACAATGCTGAAAAATGCCAAAACACGGTAAGGAGAAATTTAATTTAATTTAATTAAATATGCCTCCGCCAATTTTCACAGAATTGTTTAGACTGTAGACAATAATTACATTTTTAAATCAAACAGTGAACAGGCTACAGATAATAAATAAAATGAATAGCTATTTAAGCTGAGAAATATTGTAATGAACAATAATTCAATAAAAAAACAATTACGGTAATCAGGTAAGAACAAAAATGAAATCAATAAATTTAAACAAGTAATCAGAATTTAAGCATTGTCTGAAAGCTACTTATCAACTCAAAAATCAATTCAAATCTAAAACAAAGGTAATGACAATCATTCAATTCAATTATTGCTTGAAAGCTATTTTCTAACTCAAAAATTAGTTCAACTCAAAAACAAAGGTAACAACAAATTTAGATAGAAATAGAGACATATAACAAACAAACAATAATTGTGATCTTGTACCGACCACGGTCGAGAAGGCTTGAGAAGGCGCTTTTTAAATAACAAGGTGATGATAAAATGCTTCTATAAGTTGAATAATAACTAACCCAAACTAACCCAAACTAAGCCTGAATCCAACCGATAACGATACTAGAGAAAATTAGACTGAGTATCCTACACCCTCGACAGTCTTAGTTATTAATTTCAAAAAACTGCCACCTCTAACTAGAACCTAAATATGAGCCCTATAGACTAATTTGATCGATTCCTTAGTTGGGCTGCTGAACTAAATCCGAAATTTAATAACCCCTGCTTTTGTAGGATCAAGTCCCTTTTTTTTCTCTTATCAAAGAGCCTTAAGCCCAAAAAAACTATCTCACATGCCCTATAGGCACAAACATACACACGGCAAAAGGCAACGTGGTATGCGAAACAATAGTAGCCAAATACCAGAAATTCACAAGCTTAGCAGCTTTATTCTGCTTACAGACTTTACGATATAGGAAACTAGAAATAAGATCAGATATCGCAAAACAAATAAAAATAAAATAAATCAAGCCTTACCTTCTCATAACCTCCCACACTGGTACCCGGTACAAGGCAACTTTTAAAATCGAGTCTTACCTTCCGCCAGAATCACATCTCGAAAAAAATTACACTGACACGCAGTCGTCACAAATATTTCAATTTTTTCTACTGTACGTACGAAGCGACCGATTTTAAGCATGAAATATGATCTACATATTTGGAATTATTTATCAATTTTAACTAATATATTCTACTGATGTATTTACGTAGATCCAACCCATAATATTAATTTTCATTTTATATTAACTAGATAATTATTATCCACTGATATATTTAAAAGACCAAATTAATTTTAAATGAACTTGATGGGCAACATAAAAATTCATTTATTAATATTTTTGTACTATTTAATGCGGAATTTTCCACACTGTTGCTACCAGGTCGATTCAGACAGTAATTCAAAATGGGTTGAAGATGAAAAGTTATTATTTCAAACCAAAAATAAATACCAGCAAACTCGGAAAAACCTGATGTTACGGAATTGTCAAAATACCGTAACACTATATATACAAATTACGTGTAAATCAAAGTTCCTATTGTATACAATGGAAAATTCAAAGTAGTTATCCGATTGGAGATGATCAAATTTAGTTACAGGGGAAAAGCCCTCATTTAAGGAAAGAATCAGTGTTCCCCCATGAGCCGAGTTTTTCCGATTATATCTGGCTATTGTGGAGTACTTTTCAACATAAAGCGGTTCATTCTCACTCAGCCAGTGCTCTGTAATTGCAACTAGTTGGGGGAACCTTGATTCATCCAAAAACAAAAAAAATTCATCAGTCTTATTTCGTAATGAGGCAACATTAATAAGAACCATACTAAACCTGGCGTCAGGATTAGAGGAATCTAGTCGCTTAGGACACGTCAAGCTGCTTAAAATTTTTTCTTCGGGGAACCGATGGAGAAGTATTTTTGGTGACCCTCTCTGGAATTCTGGTATATTTTTAAAAGATCGAAAATTATTTTGTGAAGTAGGTTTTGGGTCAAGATGTTTATTTTGGCTTTGTTTAGTCATTTCGTTCTTGTAATGTAAATGGTTTTCATCAGCTTGGTAATTTAAAACAAAAGGTGTTGCATTGTCTAAAGCATCAGGTCTATGTACCATTAAAATAGCTCTAAGTTCAGTTGGCGAATTAGCTTTTAAATTCTGTATAGCAGTATGTTCATGTGTTCCAATTAAAATCTGTGAAACAGCGGCATAATTTGCATCTAAACTTATTTTCAAAGATATTTTTTGAACGATTGCTTTTAATTTTTCTAAATAGTCATAAATATTTTCTTTAGGTTGCCTATTCATTTGTAAAAGTTCTTGAGTTAAATTTTCTATAGAATGTTGAGCACCAAACTTTAATCTAAGAGCTAATTTAATTTTATCTCATGTATCTAGATCTGGACCCGTAATTAAAAATAATCCTGCATCATTTATTATTTTAAATTTATAGCAGAAAATATAAATTCCTTCTGAGCTTCATCACCGGTATAATAAATTTGATAAAAAGAATCACAATTCTTAATAAAATATTCTAGTTGATTCGATTCACCGCTTAAAGGTCGATTTAAGTTAGCTCCTGCTCTTAAATTTTCAGACATGCTGTTAACAATACTATTTACAGGATCTAGAAGAGAAACACTCTCAGCAATTTCCTTTAGTTGCTCCACTGGGATAGATATATAATAAGTTTTAGACTCCGTTTCAGACATTCAAATTAATTTCTATATCTTTTAGTAAATAATGAAAAATGCTTTAGTTAATAAATTAACAAACAAGATTCACTAGGCTTAATTATGTAACACCAAAATACAGTATATCAGGGAAAATTCTTACTCTCTGGTAGCATATAATCTCCTGGTACCCTGGTTCTAGATGCACTTGTCCAACAGTTGACCTTGTTGTGGAAGTGGGACAGAGACAGGTTTCCAAATCGTCGATTCACTGCGAGTTAAATTTTCTCGAAGATGAAGCTTGCTCTGGGGCCTCTGCTGCACTCTGCGGACCGGGGGTTTCTTGTTCGGATACTCGACAAATGGTAGAAACCAACGTGCTTGTTCACTTAAACACCGTTTGTAAAACCTTGCACTGCACATACAAGGCTCCTTAAAATGCTTGTGCTTTATCACACTCCGGAATTTTGCTACGTATTCCGCTAACACTTAATACAAAGCACTTTTAATTATCGCGTTCTAGAGCAAAAGTTTTACTAGTATTAATTACGAACATATTTTGAGTATCCTACCGACTGCGCCAATTAAATTTTCTTTTCAGTCAAACTCGTTTTTTTTTAAACTAAATTGAATTTCCAAAGTACAAGTAATGACAAGAGAAAATGTTGAACAAATTGCTATATACGACTAAAGATCGACGACAAATGCTGCTCGTTGTTGTTCCGGTTTCATATTTATATGTTTTATCAATTGGTGCAAAAAATGAAGAACAACAAAGAGAAAGAATGCGATATAAAAAGGAGTTCTCTAGTTTTCCTTAATATAACTAATGCTGACTCAAAGCCTCGATTAAAAGTGCGTACCTCATTGTCTTACCGAAAGGAGATTATTAGAAAGTCGCTCGAGTGCAACCGTAGCCGACCGACAGAACTAGCCGTGACGCTCATCCCCTCAGCTCCGATGACGTCACAATCGTCGACGGTTCGACGTTAAGAAACTGCGGCGACGACCGACCGCACCGCAATAAGAAATGTGGTTCAATCAAAAGGATAATTTCCAAAAAAATTTTTGCCGGATATACGACATGATATGCAAAGACCGCAAAACTTCCCAGAAGGCAATAAGACAGCGGTAATTACAGATTTAGTGAATACTTTGAAAAAAAAAACGTTTGTAGAAGAGGAAACTAAAATAATAAAACTGGCACCCAATTAATCACAAAAAGTACTATATCCTTCGTCTATTGAGAGCAAAATATAAAATTATGTGTACTTCTTTTCACCATAAAAATGTAGCTGCATTAAAAGAGCATTTTAAAAATAATATGCATTTAGTAAAAGGAACAATAAAATTTTTGAATCTAATATCAAACTGGTGAAAAATTGTAAATGCAGTTCACGGTTCAAAGGGGTACTTTCAGCGATCCATTTTATGACCCGATAAAAATTATCGATACTGACAAAAATATTACTTAAAAATAGTATATTATTTTATATGGAGGAAAAGTAATACTTTTCATGGCGCGCTCGTGTTTAACAGCCGAACGGAGTGAGGCTGGTAATAGAGAGCAAGCCATGAAAAGTAACTTTTCCTCCAAATAAAATATGCTGTTTTTTCTTCAAATGTCGACAAATTAATCAAAAAACGTCTCTTTTTAATAGTAATAATAATTATTATTAAAGATAAGTGGGTTCGCAAGGCGGCTTAGACCGGTGCGATGTCGGTGAATAGGCTCAGGTTGTTGCTATAGTAATGTAACATAAAGCTGTCAGTGGACACTGTCAACAATAATTATATTTTTAAAATTGCGTCTTCGATTGCGTTTTAATTCCGTATTGATAAGCAGTTATTGAGTAAGTTCCATTAAATAATAACCAATTTCTTCCTAAATTAGTGATTTTTAGAAATGCAGTCACAAATCGAGTGATAAATACAAATTTTAGTTTAATAACTCTTGAGTTGTTGAGGCTTATTTTGATGTTTGTTTGTATTGTATCTATCTTGCTATGACAACACTTTTACCTCCGCCGACGGAAAAGTGAAAAGTAAAGCTCCGGCGGAGGAAAAACGAAACTTCACTGCCGCCTACACAGTCGAGTAATGACGGATTTACTGACGTTTGAAGAAAAAAATATATATCTAAGCTGGTTGGGCTGGAATCAAAAACCTCTAGGAATGGAAAGTTGTCACACACACGTGCCATATATTTATTGAAATTTGCACCTATTTAATAAAGGATATGGAATGGGGAAGTTTCATCACATTTTTTATTGCTGATTTTGATAGCCCATGAAAAATAAATGGACACGTGTTTTTTCTTTTTTTCATAAGTCGAAAAATGGGCAGATACAACACCTTGAAATGTGCTTATAACGTCATAATACACATGAATTGTTACGCACACCATGCATAGTATATCTATATATACAAAACTAAAACCTGGCATAGCTCTCGTAATAACCATCTTTAGTGGAAATAAAAAAATAGCTTTCGATTTTTTTCACTGTTCTATAGTTTGCAATAAATAATAATCAGTTTAATTTCTCAGGAAACTTACTAATTCAGTATGTGTTACTGGGAAAATTCCAAAGCGATTATTTACAAGGAAGATTTGGACAGTACCGTTAAATGTAAATATGTTCTATATTGTTGTGGAGGATTCATTCTTACCCTGGAATTGATTGCCTTTGGCTCCACAAATGATTGAATTTGGTTTGAATTGTTATAGGGTTGTTTAGGGTCACTAAACTTGCACTTGTGCAGTTTACATCCTTGAGCCTGGGCCGAAGTGGCTCTATAACAATTCAAACCAAATTCAATCATTTGTGGAGTCAAAGGCAATCAATTCCAGGGTAAGTACCGTTAAATGTCCGGCGGTAACTACCATAATAAATCAGTGCTGCAAGTCTTGGAGTCGGAAATAAAATTAATATGGTTAAGTAGTTTATTTACAACCATGTATGTAATGTTGACATTTCTCAGACTTTTTAAAACATATTCTTAACTTTAACATTAATCCAGGCAGAAAGTGACATTTACCCGGGAGGAAAGTAATCACTTTCGACCCAGGTAAATGTCATTTTCCACCCATGTAAATAACAATATTCTTTGATTAACGAAATGTGTGTTTCAATAATTTTAGTCGATTAATTTTTTTCTTATTGTAGATTCAAACATTCTCAACAAATTTTAATTTATAAAAAGTATTACACATTATTTTGTTACGTTAATTATAACACGCGATTGATTATATGCTGCAACGGAATTTGTCAGCCCATGCTGAACATCTTGCGCAGAAATAGTAACGTTAGTACTGGAGTTTGGAATTTCGCCAGATATTCTTGTGGCCATTTTAACTTGAGAATCTGTAAACTTGTCGATGTACCCTTCCGCCACGATGGAAGATTTCCACTCCCCCTAATCTCTTCAACTGGAGAATGTCGCCACCGCTATTTACCAATAGTGTGGCTGCCGTTCTCCGGAAGCAGTGCCCCGTGTATGTTCACAAAGTGCGAGCATTAGAAACACTGCAATTTTTTTGGGAAATTGACTTATCGAATTGAGGCCGAATGGCTGGCGAGTGATTTTTCCAAATCTTAATTGCAAAAAAGAAGTTTTCATTTAAAACGTCTCCACGAAGGGCAACATATTTATTAATTAACATTACCCATTCTTCATTATTCACCATGAATACTCTTGACTGGTAAATTTTTAATGTTGAAATTTCGATGTGAACCTTATTTTCTACAATATTAACATCAGTCACTTTCATTTTATACAGTTCGTCACTTCGACATGAACCTGATACACCAATTATTAGTGCAACCTTGATAGGTAGCATATCGTCGGGTGCATTTTTCAAAAATGCAGCAATGTTCTCACTGGAGAAGGTGCTTGACTTTTTGAAATTATATCCTAGATTTTGTTGTTCTAAAAATGCCAATAACGTCGAAAATTTGGAGATATCCACTTTATCTTTAATACTTAAGGTAGTACGCAACATTGAGTATATGGACCAAAGGGTCGACGGCTATTTGGTTTTGGCAATTTCGTTAAAATATGCCAACACAACAGTTTCGGAAATAGCTTTCTGGACACCTTTTTGCGAGCACTAATTCTTGAAAACATGATAAACTTTTTCGTACCTTGCACGGCTCTTCTTAGGTAACAAATCTTTTTAAAAACTTTCCGCGGCTTCTCTTAATTGAGGAGGAGTACAAATGATTTCTTCTGAATCGCTCATTGTATTCTATAACACTTTTTTGATGAGAATCTATCAAAAATGCAACTAATTTAAATTTGCAAATTGTCAACTTGGCGTTTTTTTTATTTGTGGATGGTGGCGAAGCTTGTGTTTATACAGTGGTCTTACTTTGTTAATTTTTCCATAGTTTCATTTGCCATAAAAAGTCATTTGCATTTAAAAGGTACGGTTGTAAATAAAATAGTATACAACCTGTCTCGAGAAATGGTTCACCTCGGCGCTACGCGCCTCGGTTGTCCATTTTTTTCTCTCGACAAGAATGAAACACTTTCCACCTCGGTGTGTAATATACTATTAAAATTAAAATCGGCAAATAAGCTCGATTTTACTATAAATAACTTATTTTTAAGAGAAGAAAAAGCTACATATTCATTTAGAAAGTAATTCAGAATTTGATGGCATGTTCCTTGATGTCTTACTATTAACTAATGATAAGTCGGTTGACGATATGGACACTCGTATTTTGATTTACATAGACGGATATATAGCAAGAGTTTTAACAAAAAAAAATGCAAGATTTGTGCCAATTTAATCTGTTTTAATAATAATTTAGACGTTCAAATACCTGATACAGCAGAATTTTCATACATTTCTTGTTTGGACCGGGGAGGATTAAAGTGGTCTAAGGATGTAAATGTACAAATAATAACAAACATGTTTTTATTGTTCAAAATTTTGATTAGCGAGAGATTTGAAAATTTATTTATAAATGAAGGTCAAAAAAGAAATGTTTTTGCAATATCTGGCCATTGAAATGCTTACTTATGAAGATATTAACTTTAAGCATATTTATGATCTTCTGGATTTAGTGAAAATAAATTGTTTGAAAAGTGCATTGTCAATTTTTCAAACAAACTTTGGAATTATGTTGGGGTTTGGAACCTTCGGCAACATTCACTAAAACAGAGTTTTATCCAAAATACCAAAACAGAATTTTTGCACTCGACGCGCGTTTCGCTAACCATGTTAGCATCATCAGGAGATGATTTAGACTAAAATTAAAATCTCCCTAACTCCCCTTTATACCACTGTTTGCTCAATCATGCGGAACTAAAAAGAACCAATCCTTTTTTGCATTGCCTCCACCAAAGGATAACTTACTTGATATTGTAGGTAATATAGGAAGCTCTAGTTAACATCTTCCTGATTCTACTAAAGGATTTGTTAGAGAAGCATGCAGGAATCAGATCTCAAAACATGTAATCAATAATAATGTTAACTCTCGACCTGGAAAAGGGAAAAGTATAATCAAGAGATTAAAGGAGAAAGATGTTTTCTATCTAAAAGCTGACAAAGGTAATAAGCTTGATATATTAGACAAAAGCGAATATTTTCAACGGGTTGATAATTTAATCGAATCCGGACCCTATAACAAAATCTCAAGGAATCCATTATCTAAAATAGTATCACAAGTTAAAAACACTTTGAAGAAATGTAGCAACCTTATTTCTGATCAAATTAAATACAAATTATCTGTGAGTAATCCTACTATGCCGACACTATATTGTCTTCCCACGATTCATAAACATAGTCTCGGCAATAGGATCGCCAACTTATATCCAAGGGGCTAGCAAACCAGTTTTAAAATTTACCTATAAAACAACAGAATTTAGGAGTACTAAATTCCTTAGATTGCATAGACAAATTTAAAGATACGATTCTTAATGAAGGTGAAATTTTAATCTCGTTTGATGTTAGCTCATTGTTCCCTAGTGTACCAATTCCACAGACCTTGCAATATCTTGGTGAATTACTTGAGACGAATAGTTTTGATAACGAAATCAAACAAGAATATTTAACTTTAACCAAACTTTGCATGGATCAAAATTATTATCAATATAAAAATTACTGTTACCAACAACTTGAAGGGACGGCGATGGGCAACTGTTTATCGCCGTTCTTAGCTAATCTTTTCATGAGTAAATTCGAAAATGAAATTAGCCAGGAATTCGAATATTTTCGAAGGGTATGGCACAGGTATGTGGATGACATTTTCGCGATTTTCGACACAAAAACCGCTAATATTGAAGATTTTGTAACAAAACTAAACAACCGTTTCCCCAGCATTAAATTTACTTATAAAGTCAAGAACAATGCCCAACTACCTTTTTTGGATACTTTAGTGATTATATGGGGCTTGCACTGTTACCTTGTCAATACATAAGCGAAACTCTTATAAGGAATATATATTTTTTTTATTTAGGCCTTCTTTCTTTGTTAAATGGAAGGTATACTTAAAATAGACGACTTTTTAACCAAATTTTTTCACGGTTGAAACCGAGATTTTTAAAATTTTAAATTTTTTTCGGCCATAAGGGCTAATACAATTTTTTTTAGAATAATTATAAAAAATACTCCCCTATTGTGCATTGAACTAATAAATAAGTATTTTTTTCTCTATACTGTGGTACCAATATCTCGATTTTTGGTAATAGTGTCCTTTTTCGCAGTCTAATTTTGTAATACCCCCGGAATAAGAGTTATCTTATCACGTAGTTTCATCCCTGAAAAATTGTGACACCATTCTATAAACGCAAGAATTGCAAATTATTACTAAATTAAGCTAGTAAGTGTGAATCTGAATAGTGTACGGATGGGCCTTGATTTCTCGTGATTTTACGAACTTGCCCGACCTATTTGCAAGACGAAAATGCATTTAACCAGAGCGCCGACCACTAGCGCACGGCAGATTTAGACTATATGTGATTACGGGCGGGGCGCACGGGCGCACTTATTGAGAAGCCGCCCCTGATACTTTAACGTTTGTTTTACAAACATCACTACAAATATAGTGGTAGATTATAAAATAGAACGGATAAAGAAAACATTGAAAATACAAAACTTAATTGTCAAACCCAGATAATAAATATTAGGTCTATTCTAGCAGTAATAAGAAAAAACCATTGAAGTAATTTGGATTTGTAGGAATCAGTTCCCAACTAGCTTGCTGACTATTTCCAACTAATTAGGAATTAGGTAAATTCCATAGAAATGGCTTGTGATTACCGTTAAACCAAACCTGTTACATCAAATACGTAACAAAATAATACCTACCTATCAAATCAAAACCTAATAATACATTGGTAGGTACTCATTTCATTTAAATATTAAGCTAACTAAGTGTAGATAACTTAAAAAATATATATCATGTTCAATTAAAATTAGTTATTTACTGCTAAGTTTGTTTACAGCTCTTTGCTTCTTCGTTGACTGTGATGTTATTATTGAATTTTGGGTTTTGCAATAATTATTCCAAAGTTTAAAACAGAGTTTTATCCACAATACCGAAACAGAATTTTTGCACTCGACGCGCGTTTCGCTAACCATGTTAGCATCATCAGGAGATGCTTAAGGCTAAAATTAAAATCTACCTAACTCTCTTTTATACCACTGTTTGTTCAATCAAGCGGAACTAAAAAGAACCAATGCTGGAATCCCACTAGTCACGCTGGTTTAACCAATACAATGGACTATACGGAATAGGTCCTCTATCTCTATTTAAACTATTCTTACATTTAATAATTTCCATACTTTCATAAGCGTCTAATAATCTCCTATCAGTTATATTATGAATTAATTTTAATTTTTTATTGTTATTCTATGATTATTATCAAAAATATGCTCGGCAATACTTGATTTTTCTGTTCTACCATACTTTAAATGAGCTATATGTTCTTTGAATCTCGTTTGTATAGATCGTCTAGTTTGCCCAACATATTTTTGGTTACATTCCATGCTTCCAATTTCATATTATATTCCACTTCTTTCTAACATTTCAACCACCTAATGTTAAACTGAGTCTGGTATTCTAATTTTAAGCCTATTTCCTTAAAAACTTTTTGGAGTCCTCTGGCATACTGAGGATTATACGGTATCGAAACATATTTTGTATTTTCATCCTGACTAACGAAAGAAGTGGAATAACGAATGGTCTTTTTAAACAAATGCCTATTAATTAGTCTATTTATTAAGTTAGTATTTAAACTATTAACTTCCGCTATATTCCTAATTGTTTCCTTTTCCTTATTAAATCTTTCTCTGCTAATAGAAAAGTTAACCATACGGTGTACTAAAAAAATGAAAGCTGGCCATTTTATGCTGGTCGCAATGGAAGGAGTCATTAGGAATATATCGGTTAGTGGCAGTATTTTTTCTGTAAATATCAAATTCTAATGTATTATTATCGTTCCTAATCACTAAAGTATCCAAAAAAGGTAGTTGGGCATTGTTCTTGACTTTATAAGTAAATTTAATGCTGGGGAAACGGTTGTTTAGTTTTGTTACAAAATCTTCAATATTAGCGGTTTTTGTGTCGAAAATCGCGAAAATGTCATCCACATACCTGGGCCATACCCTTCGAATATTTTCGAAACATTTTCAATGTTTTCTTTATCCGTTCTATTTTATAATCTACCACTATATTTGTAGTGATGTTTGTAAAACAAACGTTAAAGTATCAGGGGCGGCTTCTCAATAAGTGCGCCCGTGCGCCCCGCCCGTAATCACATATAGTCTAAATCTGCCGTGCGCTAGTGGTCGGCGCTCTGGTTAAATGCATTTTCGTCTTGCAAATAGGTCGGGCAAGTTCGTAAAATCACGAGAAATCAAGGCCCATCCGTACACTATTCAGATTCACACTTACTAGCTTAATTTAGTAATAATTTGCAATTCTTGCGTTTATAGAATGGTGTCACAATTTTTCAGGGATGAAACTACGTGATAAGATAACTCTTATTCCGGGGGTATTACAAAATTAGACTGCGAAAAAGGACACTATTACCAAAAATCGAGATATTGGTACCACAGTATAGAGAAAAAAATACTTATTTATTAGTTCAATGCACAATAGGGGAGTATTTTTTATAATTATTCTAAAAAAAATTGTATTAGCCCTTATGGCCGAAAAAAATTTAAAATTTTAAAAATCTCGGTTTCAACCGTGAAAAAATTTGGTTAAAAAGTCGTCTATTTTAAGTATACCTTCCATTTAACAAAGAAAGAAGGCCTAAATAAAAAAAATATATATTCCTTATAAGAGTTTCGCTTATGTATTGACAAGGTAACAGTGCAAGCCCCATATTTTTTGCTTTTAAATTAAGATAGATATAGCAATATGATGTGATGGTCTTACGGGTGAGCAAGCACGGACCGTCGAGTTTCTCGACCCGCTGTGCATGTTTCTCACTGATGATATGTATGGAATCTGTTTCACTCTTTTATATTATTTTGTACAGGTGTTGCGCGTAAAACCCTTTTAAATGTGTTAGCGAGATATAATGAATAAGATGATACCTACCCTTAAGGATGCGGCCAGCGCAACATGTGTGCTCCGACTTGCTCGTCGGCGTGGGAGTGGGTCAATTACTTACTCTTGACCAGGGCGCCACCAGTTTGAAGTATCCAAATCCGCAGATCCAAACAGGAAGATCCTCGGTCTTAAGAATCCATAAGGGCGATCCAAATTGACGATTATCCGCTACGCAAGGGCGTGTTCAAATCAACTACTATCAACTACACTGGTTGGATTGAGACATTTCAGAGCAAATAAAAGGCGGTCACGTTCGTGCAGGTTTAAATTTATTGGCGTTCGTTATGTTAGACGACAACGTGTTGTCCCATTTCTTTCAATAAACAAAATGATATAAATATATAACAAAAGGTAAAATATCTCAATTGAAAACACTTAATAAGTTGATATATGCTCACAACTATTGAACTAAATTATATCAGATGTAACAGTATGACGTAATAAATGATTACAGAAGATCAAAAATAAACAATTCCAACTAATTAACAATAAACGCAATATGCATAGGGTATCTATCGTCACATCAACTAATAATTAAAAGTTATCAGAATAATACTTATTACTATTATCTCCGTTGCGCGTGTACCATGGTATACGTGTCGCAGTTGTACATGAATAAACCTTAAGATTCAGTTTATGAGATACCGCTATGTAAAATTACTATAATCCGTTATTTAATCAATCAGAACGACAATGTTTATCATTTACCACAATATAAATTAAATTGTAAGAATGATGAAATATAGCATAAAAAAAACTATGAGCCTTAATTGAATCACACTAGTAAATATCGCAGTTATTTATATACGCATTGGTAAGCTTTGCTTACACCTAATCAGTTCCAAAAATGATTATATCAATACTTCGCAGAAAGAAATAAAAACACGCAATTTACTACACGCTGGAAAATACTAATAACACGCCAACAACATTAGGTAAACAGATCACCATTATAACCTAAACTTATCTTAACTGGTCTTCGCCGATATTACCTACGGCCTTCTGCACGTACCTCTATGGCTACAGTCGGTACCAACAAAACACAACCAACTGTATTGACTGGCAGCTACTTGGTTAGCTACTTAAACATCTCTCCAAGCAAAGCTCGCTCCAACCCAAAATAGCTTGCTTGCTTATACACAGCTCCAAGCACAACAGCTCCAGCCAAAATAATAGCTCCAATAAACTGGCTCCGGATAGAAATGGCTCCCAGTAAAATGACTCCCCGGAAAAACTGGCTCCCGTACAAAGAAAAAAAAACCCTGAAAGAGAACAAGCGCTAAGTATGCAATCACTTGCTGCAATTTCGAGCAGCTCCTCTTTCAGAACACTCCCAATTCAATGAGTATTTAAAAATAATAATATTAGTCGTCTTGCCAAAATGCGAAGGTTATTATGACCTTATCATCTCACCCTACAGGTGAAAGACATAAAATACTAAGAAACTGACTAATAATATAACCACTGTTTGCTATTTTAAGAGTTCAGACCTCCAGGCAAGAACAAAGCTTGTCCATTTATGTCATTAATATTAAATCTAAATTTACTAAGCTTATGTATGACTTTACAAGTTCTTATAAGCAAAATTGAAAGTAGAAATGAAATTTATCAAAGATTATATCCAGTTTTATACAACATTATGCCCTATTATACACTACGGGTGCCCATAAAGACAAAGAATCTGCTATGAGTGTTCGACTGCAATATGATACGAGAACTATATCATGAACTATTATTTAATACGCTTATTTTCCCTAGAGTATCACTTCTTGTAAAAATAATGAGTGTAAATAAATCATGCTTTGCCTGTTCCAGGCCTAAATTATCTTTTGGGTGATGATATTGCATGATATACGTGCAAGAATTAATAAATTTTCAAAGTAACACTCTCTATATAGCAATATTGTGCAGTATTTTAATCCCCTCTGAGACCCGTTAAAAAAACTATAAAGAAATTACTTCTACTCTGATAAAATAAATCCCCTCTGTACAGAAAATAAATGAGTATGTACAAAATATAAGATATGTATATTTATTTACCTAACTAATTGGTAATGACGAATTGGGGAGCAACGCTCTCTTCTACAGACATTCCTCGAAGAAGGACACGGCGTACTTTGTTCCAGAATACACTGCACGTGGCGAGTTACTAATCCAATCTTGACTTCAGGCAAAAACCAGCCCATCCACAGTCAAGCCATAAACTACGCCACTCTCTATCGCCCGAAAAAGTAATATTCCCCTCAGGGTGGATTAAAAATTCTTAAACTTTTATCAGACATATATACGCACTACCTCCTAAGAAGGTTTTCTGAAGAAAGAGAACGATATCGAGTCAAAAATCAGCAACTAGCTCGTGAAATTCGATGTTAAGAAGCTAGAAAAAAAAACTCGAACCATAAGCCCGTTCCACACTGTCCTGCAATCAAACGCAAACTACAGCAGCCGATGTCGCCAAATTTACTAACATCTACAATATGCAATGAAACGTATCTAAGGCTGTATAATATTATACATTGCTGGCAGAACAAAGAAATCCAACGATAAATCCATTATCGACAATGACCAGACAACCAGCAACTACCTCGTTCCGGCCGGCGTCATTTACAATTTCTAACATCCAATCTCTTCAAGGCATAAATGTACCTTTAGCTCCAGTCGGTTTTTTTCCTTGCTAAAATCAAGCAGCAAGCAAAGTAGTTCGAGCGACGTTGCCAAGTTACGGAATATACGCATTTAATAACATATCTTGACTGCGTGTTTTTAACGCGAAAGCGAAAAACAGTCGTTTAATCAAAACTGACGATAGCACATCAATTAATTATGTATTTTCCTGTTGGCCTAAATCGCAACCACGTAAAAATTACAGGGCGATCACTTTGCCAATTAAACATCTGGCAACGTTCCAAGAATAACCCTTTTTATTAAACGTTCCAAAGTGCATTATATTTAACGCGTCCGTAGGCAACCAACAATTCTTTTAAGGTATACTTACGCCGAAATAAGAAATTAGTCGCAAGGTATTAAGGGTGGAATCATTGACTTTATTCGACTTCTATCTGTTACATATTCGTGCTAAATTGTTATGTAACACAGGGATCCTTGAAATATACTTCCTGGTCCGTTCCTAATAGAACACCCTGTAGTTGCTGCAAAGCGCTGACAGTACACTAAGTTGACAGAGAGAGAACAACCGGCCCACACAGCGGGCCCATTCATTACGCTTCTTAGTGCCCCACACTGCAGTGCATATGTATTATGCAGTAAATATTTTAAAATTGAATATTTCAAAAGTGAAAAGTTCCAAAAGAGAGAATATCAAAAACAGTTAGAAAAATTGTTAGAAGCGTTTTCTTCAAGTTCTTCTAGTTCGTCAAGTACGTAAAATACCTGGTAGGCCCAACATTTTGTTTTTTTTTCTTACTTTATTTGCCTATATAAAGAAGTTACTCAGCATTTAATACTGAAAATGTAGGTTAAATCACTTTTACCTATAAGAAACCATTTATATAGGAAGCTTTAATCACCTTCCAATACCAGAGATAGGGGTGAAATCATCCCCACCTATATGAACAACCATTTATATGGGAAGCTTTAATCAGCTTCCAATATTAGAAATACGGGTTAAATCACAAAGTTTTAAAATGGTTACACTGTTTTCATACAACAGACAAGATAATAATAAGTTTAATCAGCGTCTAATACTAGAAATGGGGGTTAATTCACCCTTACCTATAAACAACCATTTTTATAGGAAATTTTAATCACCATCCAATACCTAAAATAATAGTTAAATCATCCCTAGCTGCATGTACAACCATTTATTTGGGAAGTTTTAATCAGCTTCCAATATTAGAGATACGGGTTAAATCACCCCTATATAAAACTTTTAAAATGGTTTCACTGTTTCCATACAGCAGGCAAGATAAGAAGTTTAATCAACGTTGAATACTAGAAACGAGGGTTAAATCACCCTTTCTCACAAGCAACCATTTTTATATGAAGCTTTAATCAGCTTCTAATACTAGAAAATGGTGTTAAATCATCCCTACCTATATGTACAACTATTTATATCGGAAGTTTTATTCATCTATCAAATCCAAAAATACTGCGGGCCTAAAATAAATCGTCTCCAAAAATGCTTTATTCTAGTTTATTGGCGTCTGGGAGGCGTAGGCATACTGATACACAAGCGACTAACAAAAATGCTCAAAGCTATAACTGAACGAGTGATATACGTAACGATGCAAATAAATAAACTGGAAACACTAAATTCAGGCATATGCTCCCAAGCACCGTCGAAGACGAAGACGTCAGCACATTCTACGAGGAAATCTCGGAAGGAATGGGCAGCAATAAAACATCACAAGTTTTAGTGATCCGCGACATTAACTGAAAGATTGGAGGCCAAGCAGACCCAGAGGAAAAATACGTAGGCAAACACGGGCTAGGCAAAAGAAATCCCAGAGGCTGAATGATGGCAGACTTTCTGGAAGAAGAACATCTCTATAACGCTAACACCATTTTCTAAAAAAAACGCAACCGCAAATGGACCTTGGCAAGCACAGACGGGAGAACTTTCAACTAAATAGACTATATTCTAACGAAGAACATCCAAATAGTACAAATCGTTGAGGTATTGAACAGATTTAATACTGAAAGTGGCCATCGCCTGGTGAGGGCAAGGATAAGCATAAACCAAAAACTAGAACGTTGCAAAAAATTCAAAAAGTCGATACACAAACAGATTGACAGAGAGAAACTCCAACATGACCCAAATAAATTCCAAACATACCTGGGAAACAGATTCAAAGAGCAGAGACCGAGCACCTATGACATAAACGAAACAAACAAAACGATCACTAGAACCCTAAACCAAGCAGTTGAGCGTACACAGAAACAAAAACTAAAAAGCAAAATGAACAAAGCGTGCAAACACTAAACATGCTAGATAAAAGACGACAACTTATAGCAAATAACAAAAGATCAGCAGAATACGCCGAAACAGATAAAATCGCCAGAAAGATGGCAAAGGAGGACATCAGAAAACACAATGTGCAAATCGCGCAGAAAGTACTGGAACAACACAAAGGAACGAAAGTATTCAGAAGACTAGCAACAAACACAAAGAAAGAAATCATCAGAATTAAAGGCAAAACAGGACAAAGAATTGAAGGAAGACATGAAATTATCAGAACGGTACAAGTATTCTATGCAGACCTATACGAGACGAAAGTAACGAGCGACATATCCGAACAAGCCAGGAAGTGAAAGTCATGAACGTCAACAACATACCTGGGATTACAAAATACGAAATCAGAGATATACTAAAGGACCAACTAGAAATATTGTTTAACAAATTCTTGGAAAAGGAGGACATACCTTAGGACTGGACAAACGCCCTCGTGATAATAATTCAGAAAAAGGCAGACACCGAGTACCTAGAAAATTACAGACCGATCAGCCTGCTATCCCAAATATATAAATTATTCTCGAAAATATTAACCAATTGTCTCACACCAAAGTTAGACTATTACGAGTCAAAAGAACAGACTGCGTTTAGGAAGGGCTACAGTACTACAGAACACCTACAAATGATGAGAACACTAATTGAGAATGCTGTGGAATACAATATACCTTTATGGCTGGCATTCATTGATTTTAGAAATGCTTTTGACACGGTGGAAATATGGGCATTACAGCAAGCCCTAAAACACGCCAGAATAGACTATAGATACGCAAACCTAATTTACAATATTTACCGAAACGCTACTCTGCAAATCCAGCTACACGAAAAATCCGACAAAATTGCAATTAACAGGGGAGTGCGCCAAAGAGACCCTATGTCACCCAAGCTCTTCACACTAGTTCTGGAAAACGCACTAAAACAATCGACCTTCAAAACAGAGGCATTGATATCAATGGGGAGAAACACAACCACTTAATGTTTGCCGACGACATAGGATAGTCGAAAGCAGAGAAAAACTGGCCACACTTATTAATGGCCTCTACAGGGCCACGAAGCGCATAGACCTAGAAATCAACAATACAAAACGAAGTACAACATCAAACGTAGATAATGAACGAGAAATTACCCTAGGAGACAACAGAATCGAGAAAGTAACTGCATACAAATACCTAGGACAAACACTAACTATAGGCTGGGCTAATCAAGAACTCGAAATAAATGAGAGAATACGGCAAACCTTGGAGGCATATGCCAAAATAAAACACATCTTGAATATGGACATACCCCTAAACCACAGATTACTCCTACCAGATGCGAATCTTACGCTTCCGACGGTGACCCGATTTAGAGAATTCTTAAAGTGGCAGCGGCCATCGTATTTAATCCGGCGTCGAATGTTAGTACATTGATGATTCTAGCGTGTGCGATAGTCCCAGTGAAATAGTTAGCGGGTAAATGTTATTCCAGCAGTTTTGTTGCGTGACTTTATGTTTTAAATTGTGGTTGTACTAAGTTGTAGTGTAATTTTAATTAACTATATGCTTTTTTATATATGTTAGTTGCATCATTTTATGTAAAATGCCTGGTTAAAGTGTGTATACCGGTGTTGTTCTTCCAGGACTGGAGGCGAGTATTCGCTTTTTAATTTTCCTAAAGATCGTTCCAGGTGTGTACAAAATTCGATGATAAACCTTAAACATAATTTTGTATCTACTTCACATAAACAATTGCTTAAAATTATTTTCAGATATGAAGGTTGGCTTAGAGCCTCCCATAGAGAAGATCTACTTGGAAAAAATATCAATAATTTTCTTTTGTACGAGAAACATTTTGAAAAGAAGTTCATTAATATATCTGGAAGAAAACGTTTGTTTCAAAATGCAATTCCAACGGTAGTTCAGATCACTCATGCGATCCCTCTATCGACGCCGACGACGGAGAACCATCAAGAAAGATTTTTATTTTATTAGGTATGTACCTGATCATGACGGTTTTTTTCTAATTATATATCATTAATAAATTTAATAAATAAAATTATAGAATAACAAATTATAATAAGAAACACCATAATAAAAATGCCATTTTAGACGCATCCTCCATAAATGTAGCAGAAACATGTCCTACCAACACTGACGGAAGCAGGACCTATTTTTTAAGGAGTTGGGCCCTAAACCCTAGCAAATTTTCGGGCCCCAATATCACTTCAGCTCCCACTTGATTTTTTTTTATTTCGATTTCGAACTGAAAATACTAATTATAATGTAGTTTTTTTATTCAGATTTAAATTAAACTTTTCTATAATGTATAAATTTGCATTAATTTTAATAAAAAATAACAGATTTTAGAAAAACTAAAAAAGAAACACGAAATAAGATTTAAAAAAAATTATTGAACCAAAACATAAACTAGTAAAAATAAAATAATATTTAAAATAACATAAATACACTGAGGTTAACGTTAACACTTTTCTTCGAAAAAAGTATGGATACATAATAACTACTCATTTTTTCGCCGTTTACTTTAACTTTGTAAAATGTTGAACTTTGTAAGTACCTGCTTTTTTACTGTCAAAATTGTTTCGCACACCCACTTACTTTGTCTGTATTTAGTTCTGGTATATTTTTAATAAAATATTTTTTTTTATCAACTACGTTTTGTCGAGTTGTTATTTTTGTTTAATAAAGATTAGTTTTGTTTTGGAATCCAGATTATAAAGATGGCGAAACAGTATCCTGATTTTTTATCGAGCAAATGTATATTTAAAAATATATTCTTATAATTATGTAGTTTTTTTATGTTGCATATTTGGGCCCCACTTGTCATTGGGCCCTAGGCCCGGGCCTAATGGTAAAAAAGGCCCTGGACGGAAACATTATTATAGAAAAAGAAGGTATGTGTGTCTGGGTGTATATTATACATATATTTTCATTATGTTTATTTTAATATTACAAAACATTATTTTTTGAATGTGTTAACCAACTTTAGAATTGATTTTAAAAAGAGAAGTGCAGTATAATCAAATCTTATTGATCTATAAAACGTTTATTGATTATAGATCCAACTCCAGAATATAATAACCCAACACTCACAACAGCCGCTATGATTATCGATGAAAGTTTCTCAATAAATTCAATTGGGAGTGAATAATTTTATTTATGTTTACTATAGTTTAGATATTATAAGACCTTTCACTTGACGTATTTTGTGATTTTGTCAATAAAGTTTATTCTTATACCGCTCTATTGAAAAGTTAATGATAAAAAATCGTTTATGGATCTACTATTTAGATTCTGCTGTGGCCGAAAACGAAGATCAATCAAATTCTCTCAGGGAGTGGTTCTTCATTAAAACCATTCTCTCGCATCTTTAAATGTATATATGTAGAGCCAAATAAAGGTATTTTTCTTTTAATTTTAGTTATTTATTTACCCATTGTATGTTCCTACTATGAAATTTAAGTGTTCATGCATCATTTCAAAAGTATTCACAAAATACTTTATGTTTTAATATTTTAAAATAGAATAATCCATGGCGCAACTCGCCAACTTCATATTTCCACATAAGTAAACGACGCCAATGTTGAAAAACTCCGTTCTCCAACTCTACGCTCGAAGCGGCTTTTTTTTTTTATGGCAGTGGCACACACACTAAAGGGAGACCCTATGGCGCTCGACGAGCGCCATAAGGTGTGCGAAGATGTTGATTGTCACGGTTCTTGAATATGTGTAGGTTGTAATTAGTGGGAAACAGATGTCCTGGGAGTGTGTTCCACAGTGATGCAGTGCGCCAGACAAAGGAGTTCTTGTAAAGCGATGTTCTAGGTGTTTCCAGTTGTACGACGAACTGGTGCGCTCTTGCCGTCTGTCGTGCCTGTCTGACAGGAGCTGCCAGGGGCGGGATGAGGCGGACCAAATCCTGAGAACATCTGCCGTGAAAGTATCTGTAAAACAGAGATATCTCGGCTACATGTCTGCGGTGTTCCAGACTATCTAGATTCCGGGTCAACTCCGGG
>MU187083.1:0-36481 GCA_016904865.1 Pissodes strobi
AGTACCTATGTCTTGGGTTAGTTTTAGTTAGCACCTGGTTTAGTGTTCTTTTCCTGGCCCCCATAGCGAGCGAAGGGAGCGGAGATGCGAAAAGCGCCGTAGATAATATATAAAAAAAGTGCTTTGGTTTAGCGACAGCGTATTCCAGGAGCTACGAGTAGCGGCTACAATTCGCCGCGTTTCGGGAATCGAACCCGCAGCTCAGAAATGACAAGCAGAACGTCTAACTCAAGAGAGAAATGAATAAATATCTCTCTGGTAACATAACATATATTTATTTGATTGATTACAGTGGTAACTTAACTACATTGCTAACATTAGGCATGGTACAGAGCTTCATACTGCTGTTAAGCCGGGCAATGTTCATGCATTGCCAGTGGCCAGCAGTTGGAATCACCCATAGGGGGTCGTTGTTTAACCTACTTAATAGCTAGGAATGTGGAACTGTTCGTGATGTGCTAACTTTCCATGGGTTGCCCCTTCAAAGTATTCATAATGCTATATTGGCACAAAGCCTACAATTTTGACGAAAATGCTGCAGAATTTATACATAATAGATTATTGCGTAGGGAAAACTACATGAAAAAACCTACTTCAGCTGTTCTTTAGAACAGGAGGTCATAAAGCTACAATTTATTTACATATATACAACATGAATATTGACAGAACAATTAAAACTATGTACAAAGAGGGTGGGGGCTTAACCATGTTAAGTCAATTCAAGTATAAAATAATGGTATCAGGTAGTATACGCGAGTACCGCGGTACCGGCTGCGGATAAACGGATGCTTCGGTGGCTTAGAATCATATGCGTTGTAACGTTGTCTAGAGCATATTTATATGCCGACCAGCTCCTTTAGCAGGCCCCGCCCACGCGTCCGAACGCCGTGGATTGGCCTGTCGAGAATAGATCTCGCGCATTCTTTACAGAGGTGATAAGTTTCTGTGCTCCTGATACTTGGAGCTGCTTTGCATAAATAAACATGCGTTAAAAGGGTGGTTTAAGGGCTAATTGTGCAAGTGGCATTCCTTAAATCGACTCCTGAAGGGACTCAGTCTAAGGTGGCATAAGCTGTCGGTAATAAAGTGATATTTCTCGATATATTGTACCATGTTGGATGGGATTTTCTGGGTCGTATCGTATGTTGGCTATATTAGCCGTTAGCGGAGAGCCCATTATCTGCCTCTCGAAGAATCCACATGCGAGGGCATCGATGTACTCTTCGATGTATTCCATTTTTGCCCACGCATGCAGATCGTCGATCCGCACATGATCCCGGAGTGTTAGTGAAAATGCGGCCCTTAGATAATGATTTTGTATCACTTGTAATTTTCTTTTATGCGTCTTGGCGACAGAGCACTAGACTGGGGCGCCATACAGGAGGGCTGGCCGGATAATAGCTCTGTACAATGTTAGTTTATTCCCAGGACTTAAGAACGCCCTGGCAGTGATTAAGGTGTTCAGCCCTTTTTTTATCATTGCGTTTTTGCTAATTACCGCGCGTATGTGTTGGGAAAAATTTAGCTTATTGTCTAGGATAATGCCTAGATATTTGACCTTCGGTTTCGGTACTATTGGGGTATTGTTAAGCATTAACGGAGTGATATTAATGTCTTTACGTTTTCTAGTAATAACTATAAGCTCAGTTTTAGAATGATTTAGAGAGATTTTCCATTTGTTATAGTAGGGCATAAGAACGTGCATATGCTCCTGTAAGTGGTTCTTCGCCACCTCCGCTTGAGGATTAAGGGAGTAAATCGCTGTGTCGTCAGCGAATAGGGCTTTATGGGTGTTAGGATTTGACGGGATATCTGCTATATAAAGATTGAATAATAGCGGCGATAATACGGTTCCCTGGGGCACTCCCGCCAGCAGGTTCTTGCTGGCAGAGATCCTCGTACCAATTTTGGTAGAGAAGACGCGCCCGGCAAGATATGACGCGATGAGTGCTGTCAAGTGTAGTGGCATGCTGTGGATTGCCAACAGCTTGTACAGCAACCCATCGTGCCACACCCTGTCGAACGCCTTCTCTATGTCCAGCAACATAAGGGTAGTTGTCTGTTTATTGGTGAAGCCTTTATAGATATCGGTCGCTATCTTCGCGGCCAGCATGACGGTGCCATGCCGATCGCGAAAACCGAATTGCTCCTGGGGGAGGATTTGCAGCTTATCGACTTCCCTAATAACCCTCGGCAAGATTAGCCTTTCAGCCACCTTCCCGAGGGTGTTCAGTAGCGATATAGGCCGGTATGATGCAGGCTGAGTTGGGTCTTTCCCTGGTTTTGGAAAGTGTATTATGAACGCTATTTTCCAGGACGCAGGGAAATGTTGCAGCCGGATAACCGCGTTAATTATATGCATGTACTGGACTATGGTTTTCTGGGGTAAGTTTTTCAGGACTGAGTTCGGAATACCATCCGGGCCGGGAGCTTTATTTCTCGGGAGACGGCTGAGAGCTTCGCGGGTGTCCGCTGGAGTGATTCTCAGCTTTTCAAGCACTGTCGGGGGAATAGGATATTTACACTGTTTAAATGTGTTTACAGTTCGAGTAATAAGGTCATGGTCAGGCAGGGTGTCAGGCGTCGCGCTATAGACGCTGCCCAGGTAGTCCGCAAAGGCCTCCGCTTTTTCAGCGTCGTCGCCGTAATCACGGCCTTGGTGCCTTATTACCGGCATTTGCGTCGTACCTCCGCGGACTCGCCTAGCCAGCTTCCATAGGGAACCGTCATCCCTGCTTATCGTATTGATATACGCAAGCCACGTTTGATTTCTGTATTCCCGGATTTTTACCCGTATTTCCTCGGACAGTGCATTGATGCGAGCGGATCCCTTTTGTGTCCGATTTCTCTGCCATCGCCGTCGAAATCGGTTTCTAAAAGCTATGAGATTAAGGATGTGATCCGGGAGGGATTCGGTGCTAGGGCGCATAGTAACCCTAGTGCATAGAGCATCACGGATGCGCTGGATGTTTGACGTAAGAGTTTCCACCTCGCTTTCTAGCTCCTGGACGGTTGTCAACTGCTCGGGGATCACAGTCAACTCGTTCAACTGCGTTCGGAACATCCTCCAGTCAATATTCTTATACGAAATGACGGTGTCATTAGACAAGGGGACCCTGCAGTATAAGCAAATCTTGACTGGGAGATGATCCGAGTTTAGGGCATTAAGCTCTTGCAGCTGAGAAGTCCTGATCGCTCCTCGAGTGATGGCAATGTCCAGGAAGGAGGCTCCACGAAGATAAGTGGGATTAGGTGTTCTGTGATAGGATATTTCCAGGTTATTCTCGATTATTCCCTTAAACAATCTACCCCTGCTGTTAGTTACGCCGCCCCAGTCGGCGTGCGTGGCGTTCAAGTCCCCTATCAGCAGGGATACTCGATTTGGCGGAAGAAGTGCCAAGAGATCGGCTTCTAAGAGGCGGAGACCCGGGGGTGCATAACCGCCACACACACACAGGCCGCTCTCCAGTTTAATACTGACATGCTCTATGGCAGAACGTGCGTTATATATGCGCCGGTAGCGGAGCGACCTATGTATGAGGCAGGCCACGCCTCCCCCGCGCCGATCTGGCCTATCATATCTCTCGATTCTGTAGTCGCTTACTCTTAGAGTAAAGTTCGGCGACAGGTTCGTTTCGACGAGAAAAATAATCTGAAAATTGGATACATGCAAAAAATTACGAAACTCGCCCAACTTGTTTCTGATACCATTGCAATTCCAAGATACGATTTGAAGCATTTATATGTTGAACTTAGCATAGTCAACGGAAAAGAAGCGAAGGGAGGCCTGTATCATTTCAGCCTTGTCGCCCCTGCATGCTTCAATCATATTGCAATAACAATCCAACGCCAAATAGAGTTGGTCAAGATTAATTAAACTGTTGATCTTAGAAACATTATTAAGGTTAGACATTGTGTCTGCTATGTTTAGATTAGAATTACTATTTACATTATTTATATTAGCACGAACAGAACCACTAACCTTATGCTGATGTGCGTTATTAGGATTAACATTAGGCGGTTGTTGTTGCTGTCTTCGGCTGCCACGTATCGGGGGGAAGGCTTGCTGGTACTCTTCGTGCCGCTGGCCATTGCTTAGGCCTTGGCCCGCTTGGCCGTCTGCTACAAGGGGGTTGGGGCCTCTCCAGGCCGGTTTATCCGGGGGCGGCGCCGGGCGATATGTTTGTTTCGGCTTGCTGTTGGTTGTATTTGCTTGTATTAGGTTAATTTTGTACAGAAATAGCGGACACGTTTCATCGATGGACCGGTGGGGGCCGCTGCAGTTTACGCACTTCTGAAAGTCGGCGTTACATTCTATGATTTCATGAGCGTCAGCACATTTGCTGCACGCCACCCTCCGGTTACAATAGGTCCTCGCATGTCCGAATTGCTGGCATCGCTTACATTGTAGAAGCGGTTTGTTTGATCGACGTAACTCCCAGCTTACGCGTACACACATGATCGTTTTTATTTCATTATTAAGGCGTTTGATATTGTAGTTTGTGCCGAGTACTACTAGGTACATCGGTATGCGCGTCTTACGCATCTCAAATACGTTTTTAGGTGTTACATTGTACTCGTCACTGAGGGCTAGTATGATGTCTTGGGGGGAGATATCACCGTCTAGGCCTCGCAGGACGAAGGCCCTGGTCTTCTCCTGCGTCTCTGCATACGAGTGATACTCTGTTTTTTCAGAGTCCAGCGTACGCTTAAGCGTGTGAAAGTCGTTGTGTGTGTTGCAATACACTATCACGGAATTCTTCGTGTAATTTAATTGATATTGTTTGATATGCATAGCCTTCAGGTCGTCTCTCAGCTGCCGATGGTCTGCCGGTCTGCCTTTTATGACCACCGGTGGTGGCGGTACGATTTTAGGCTTTGCTGGCCCTTTCTTTAGTTTTGGATCGGTTTTGCGTCTGGCACCGGTCGAAGCGGACGTAGAGGCGACGCTTACGGTGTCCTCATCTTCCGTGTTGATATCCTGGAGGGGTGCGTATTGGTTGGCAGTGATTAGGGGTGGTTGGCCCATGTCCAATGTGACGGTTCTGAAGTTCTTTTTAAAAATCAGCTGCTTGAAGGGCGTCCTGAACGGCTCTTTGTCGCTCTCTGGTATCAGGGTCGCAGAAATAGGTGTCGGTGGCGGCCCCATAATCCGGGAATCGCTCGTAGTCTCGGTTGCTATGGGCTTTGAGTCGAAAGAAGTAGGTGTTTTTTGCGATATCGGTTTTTCACCTTGGGTGACCTTCAGCTTCTTTGCTGCTTCGGCGCCGGTGAGGTTAGTAGGACTAGCCTTTTTTTTACCAGTATCGATCTTAGACGAAACCCTATGTTTGATACCCATGGGGTGGGTACCCCGCATATGTTGCCTAATTTTAGTTATTAACTTATAAAGGTCATTTTGAGATAGTTCGCTTACTTTTTTAAGTTTCTCGTAATCCATCCTACATTGAACACACATTTCAGCATAACTTTTGCATTTGTTTGCAATTTTCCTGATGGATGGGTCGGAGTACGTGTAGTCAGTGTTCGACTCCATTGAGACGTTGGACATTGTGTCCTCGTCCTCCGTGATGTCCATAATTCTGACAAGAGCCGGGGTTCCGTCCCCGGAGACTGAAAAATTGCAGGAATTGAACCTTATGCGGCCTTTACTAGTTACACTATGTGCAAAAAGCAGACCAAGAACGATGAAAAGTGATCGACCGATCGTAGCGAGAAGAAAACCGCAGTACCAAGTCCTAGTGATACCAGCTAGTTCTTGTATGTTACACGAACAAAACAAGAGTCCATCTCTCTGGTCTAACTACTATACCACATTCGGCTTTTGCATTGAAAATTTAGTAGGAGCACTAGAGGCCTGTATAATTAATGAATACCATATATATGCAACCAACATAACAAATATACGTACGGCGGCGCTCGATGTAATATATTTTCTAGGTTCATTGTCCATGTGAAATACCGCTGCCGCGGCACAGTTTATACCTTACCGGATACGGTATAAACTGTGGTCACGGATCCATATGATTCCCAGTGGCTCAATTTTTGTTTAAAATATATATTATCTATGGACTCAGTCTTTGGACAGAGACGTTTTTATACGCTGCACGGTTTTAAAAGTATTTTTCCGCCCGTACAATTCCAGGGCTGCAAAAATTAATAAAAACCTAATTTTCCTTTTCTAGATATTTATTTTCCAAATCGAATTATTTACTTGATCCTTATTGATCCCATCTGTAGGGCTATTTCTTTAGAAACATATTTCAAACATTTAGAAAATCGAAAAGTGAGGCAAACGAATAAATCACAAAATATCAGTAAAAAGTTGTCTAATTTACATAAAAAAAAAATTAATAAATTAAAGATTAATAATAAATGGAAACTAGGTACTAAGAGTGATATATAAAACGTATAAGTACATCCGATCTGAGTAAAAATATGCTAAATATACAGAGAAATATTAGTACAGTCAAAGATAAATGAATTTACAATTTTATTGCACACCGCCTTTACATTTATTAACAGTAACACTAAATCTTTAATTAATAGATCATAGAAAAGATTGAATATAAAATTAATAAGACATACCTATCTTAAGGTAAAATGGGCTGTGTTGATAATAGTAAAGGTTTTAATAAAGAATGTCGCCCAAAAATGTTTATCGACGATCGTCCAATGATGTAGGAGAAGTGAAAAAATAATGCCGAATGAAAAATATCACTGGAAAAGATATCCTGAATCATCGAATCAAATGGATATATAGTTAGCTACGATTTTTTAAATCAGACACCCTCGTATAACCTGACTGTCTCGATATGGAAGCAACATTTTAGGTCAGTTAAAACAAAAAAAAAATCAAAAACATGCACGAGAAGGTGTATATTTACTCAGATATTTTCTGGTTTTGTGTTATGAATCTTCATAAAGCCTTTTCTTGTTTTCCCATGATTTGAAACGTTGAATTTTTGGGTATCTCCCCAATACTAGCCAAAGAATATTAAAATAACATACCGTTTGAAAGCGTGTGTGAATGAATATGAACATACAGGGTCATTGGTTTAGTCGAGATAGACTCAAGTTACTTGCAAATTCCTGCATCTTTTGATCTATAAAAGTCACTGATCTTGATGCGATATAACCGTCCAAAGGAGGATACTTTCGAGCCGTACTGCATAGTTTTATGTAATTTATTACATTTTTTTACTCCATTCGATCGTTGACCCATCCTGTAGGAGCGTGGAAGAACATTTGAATAAATATTGATGCACTTACCAAAAATATCAGACATTTTTGTATACAATTCAGAATATTACAAAAAAAAATGGAAAATAAATCAGTCGGGCAAAAATATTGCAATATATGTATATACAAGGTTCTGTTATGGTTTGGAAAAAATGGACGTTTCATTTGAAAAATATGCCCACGTTGAAACACGGATAGTGATACGTGATAACTAATAATTGACTTTTTAGAGTCATACTATTACTACATCGTTATAATCCTAAATTCAGATTGAGGGTAGTTGAGAGCAAAAAAAACGATGTGCATGATTAGTGTCTATTACAAATTTGACCAATGGTTGAGCTCAAAATCGGTCAGACAATTATCAGGTGAATATTCACTGCTCAGTTTACAATGGTCAGCGATTTCAAGTGATCGAAACGTTATGAACATAAAATGAAAACGATGAAGTGTTTATATGTTTTGAATACAACATATTTTATCATTAATAGTTTCAAAGTGACTGCACTTATTTAACCCTAGTACCACAACGTGGGGTTGCGGGCGACCCCGGCATCTAGAGTAAGCGTTATGCGCAAGCGTGCATTTCAGTTAGCGTGCCGTACGTTCATCTATCCTCTGTAGTCAGTAAGACATTCTAGTGTGCAGAAGATTAGTTCGATCTTGTTCCGCCTTTAGAAGTTTTCCCAATGCAAAGTAGTTTTTGACCCCACGTTGTGATTAACGTAACACGTTTTTTGGAGGTTAGTCTGATATAGTTTATAAAAAATATCCATTTTAAATAATAAAATATTCTAGGATTTAAAGCATGACTTCACAAAAAAGAGCTTTGACAAGTCTGGAGCTTTGGAAAGCCCTTTATGAAGAAAGCGATGGTGAACAAGACATTGCATCTGAAGACGACAGTGAACAAGACGATGGTATTTTGGACGATATCAGCGAAAGTGATAATGTGCAAGATATGGAAGGTGATTATGAGATGCAGGAGGCCGTTCCTGCAAATGATAATCTCTTATTGATCACTTTTCAACTGGGGTCATATACGACCCCACGTTGTTTAATTCGTAATAAATTATTCACGTTGTGGTACTAGGGTTAAAGATAATTGCGTATTTGAATCAAGAAATTCCTTTCTAAAATCAGCAAGCATTTCTGAAAATAACAGAATGATTGAAAATTTAGCCAGAGACATTTGGAAAGTTCTCGTATACCATGACCATACACCCTATCTAATGTATTTTTGTATTTTCTAAAACCGTGATCACCGAAATGTTTTGGGATTTGACATAATTTGACAAAATATTAGTAAAGACTTAAGATTACTCGTTACAGTTCCTTAATAGTGACTAGTTGCTGTTTATGCCTTCAACTTAGACATACTTTTCGATAACTTCAGTACACGGATTGTCGTAATTAGTGATGATTTCTAGAGAATTTAACAGATTTTTACAAGTTCAAAAATCTGGAGTTGAAAACGGTGAGATTGCCAATAATTAAGAGTGAGATTACAGAATCATAGATGGAGAGCTACACGAAATAGTTGCATTCCAAAAGGATCAGAATATCATGTTGAATACCAAGACCTTTTGCGCCTTTGTCTTGATGAAATTGAATGCAAAAACTACAGCAAATTAGTATCAGTAGCCAGACAAGTAGCATAAAAACTGATTGTGGATCGGTAAAGACAAATTACTAGTTGTCTCATATTTACTTGCTTCCAGCGCAACGTTCCACCATCTCATATGATTATCTTATAAACGTCTGACTTATTCAATTATTAAACTAATAAAAATAAATGTGATTGATAAATTGGCAAGATGATCAAAAAATCCTTAAAATACATACGCCTAGACCAAACATTAGAATGCCAACGAAACACTTAACTTAGGAATATGACTAAATTTTGCAATTCCCCCATAACTTTACCCACATGAATTAAATAACATTAAACTAACATAACATGAAATAATGTCAACTATCCTTACACGATAACGCCACACTTTTACACACCAAAATAAGCCAGCGTTCTGTAATCTCACTCATTCCTAAATTTGCCTTGCTTCAGACTCCTCATTACTCATTTTATGATATAAATATCCTTAACTCTAAGGGTATAAAAACGTGCTAGATATCGTTAATAAACTTAGTTTTTAAATAGGCCCTGTAGTTCCAATTGTTATTAAGCATTTGTCTTAACAGTTAAAATTTGTACAACTCGAATGTATAAGTCTAGGTGAAACTATATAGAAATACGTTCGAAGAAATGGTGAAAACACAATAAGAGTCAAGCTGCAAGTATAACTATACATAACACACATCAGTAATTTCTAGTATATTGCCTAGTACGGGCCAGTTTTCCTCTTCTTCATTAAGACTAGGAATTCCGGAAAACCAGACATAGAAGCCACTGCAAACACATCCTATTTAGCCAAAATAAATTTGTTACACAGCAGCTGGTAACTCTTATTGTGTTTTTTTGCTTCATTTCTACATACTAAGGTATGTTTTTCTAATGCTTAGCTAACTCGAGCTGACAGCTAAGTTAGGCTGAGCATTGATCATCTACGCCCTCTAAGCTAACATCCACCTAGATATTTGCTCTGGTTGACCACTTTTGCACATCTTCTGTCTGGCGTTTTTATTGCACGAAAAGAACCAACTCAAGCGTTCGAACGATAACTTAGTCCTTTGCTAGTAAAACTCATCGCTCGAGTGATTCGAGCCCTGGTTTTTGAACTCGCTTAGCCCAGATATGCTTGACATGGACAGCTTCAAGGCTAATTCCATCGCGTTGGACTGATCTATAGATGAATCTGAAGCTGCGAAAAAAAGGGTACTTGAAAACTTTCATGAACACACAAAAATGTTAGAAAGATAAACTGGGGGATATTTTCCTTTTTATTACGGGCTACTAGAAGCTCTGTATTTGTATAACAACGCTCGTAGTGGCAATTAAAAAAGCCCCACACCAATCCCTGCCAGACCCCAAAGATTGCAATTAGTTTCCTGAAATACGTACTCTCTCTCGGGAACTTTCAATCTTGACGTGGTGAGAATGTAGTGTATCAGCAAAACACTCGGTATTTCATACATTAGATCGTGAAGGCAACCCGACTAGTTCGAGGTCTAGACGAAGGTTATTTACATTACCCATTACACGTAATATTATAATAACTCCAACGAACGCGATCCTAGACACGGGTGACAAGGTTAGGTCAACCTTGTTGAACTGGCATTGTTATTTTAACATTATATACATAATATGGACCTACACCAACCCGGCATATATAGAGATAATACAAGACTGACTGAGCAATTGATATGCGTACGTAGATTATAAGAATATACACTATGTAGCGTTACTATCTTATATATTCTGTACTAAAGTTAATACAGAACTCTATAGTTACCTGGAGTATTATTCTATAAATAAAAGGAGTTCTACAATTGCAAAAAAGAAGGCCACCAATCGGGCTACTCCAAGTGCCCCTCCAAGCAGCAACGCAGAGGAGAAGGTGAACCTAACCGGAGAAAAAATCAGCGAACCATCAATGCATGACTTGCAAATTAACACAAACAGAAGCAGACCAGCACACGACATGGCCCTAGCTACAGCTCAACAAATTAAAGCTGGAATAATTCTTATTAGTGAACCCAATATAGCAGCGATACGCAACAGAAAGGACTGGATTTTCGACGAGGAAATAAATACAGCCATTAAAATATTAAACCCAAAACTCATACGGCGCTACAGCGGGCTTTATCATATACAGCTGTTATGCCTCCCCAAACAGAGATATCTCGGAGCTCGAACTTGACGCAATTGGGCAGCGCATAAGATTCTGCCACGAAAAGTCAATTATAGCTGGGGACTTTAACGTCAAGTCTCCCCAGTGGGGAATGGGGATAACCGACAATCGAGATGAAGTTATGACCGAGTGGATGACAGAACACGACCTGTCAATCATCAACCAAGGGGATAAACCAACCTTCCACCGCCAAAATTACACATCAATTTTGGATCTGACACTGGCAAGCGTAAACATTAAAAACCTCATTACGGAATGGGAAGGGAGCGACAAAGAATCGTTAAGCGACCATTGCTTTATTACCTTTAATATAACAGAAACAACGGCAAATACAAATACGAGACACAAAGCAAGGGGCTGGAACACTAGAAAACTCGACAAGGGCAATCTTAAAAAAGCCATAAATCGAATTCCAGAAGATGGAAACCCAACACCACCGATGAGCTTCTCCAACAAGCTCAAAGGGATATGCAACAAAGCAATGCCAAGAAAGAAAAAGTCTGGTACCGTGTATTGGTGGAACGACGAGATAGCGAAGCTTCGAAAGGAATGCCTCATGCAAATGAGACTGTGCACAAGAGAAGCAAAAAGAAGACAAGGGCACCAAAACCCACAACTTTGGAAATCGTACAAGGAAGTAAAAAGGGCACTACAGGACAAAATAAAAACGGCTAAGAGAACCTGCTGGAAAACACTGTGCGACGAAATTGACTGTGATATATGGGGAGGCGGTTACAAAATTGTAATGAAAAGGCTGCTCGGTTTCCCACCGAGGCCTCAATTGACGATGGAAATGATGGAGAATGTTGCAAAACACCTCTTGCCCGAGCACGAACCTGTGATATTTACAAAATTTAGCATAGAAGAACTAAACTCAGCATACCAAAGACTAAAGAGTAACAAAGCACCGGGACGCGGACAAGTTTCTACGGAGGTATAATCAAAGAACTAGCTCAGCAACGTCCAGGGAATGTATGTACTAGCGGCATACAACGAATTTGCAGAGCACGGTATCTTTCCCGAAGATTCGGAAGATTGGAAGAGAGCGACTCTAATACTCCTTCGCAAGGGCGATAAACCAGCGGATAGTCCAGGCTCCTATAGACCTATCTGTCTCTTGGACATTGAAGGTAAGCTTTTCGAGCACCTTATCCTAGCCAGACTAAACAACGAACTGGAAAGGACTGGAGGCCTATCAGATAGGCAATACGGCTTTAGGAAGAAAAGACAAACGACAGACGCCATAATGGAAGTAGTCAGAACCGTTCAAGAGGCTGCTGCCTTCACCCCTGCGCATAGACGCTTATGTGTTGTCATAACCCTGGACGTAAGAAATGCTTTTAACAGCGCCTCCTGGCAAATAATCTTGGACGTATTAAGAAGAAGGGAAATTGAAGAAAGTTTAATCAACCTAATCAGATCATACCTGTCTGATGGGGAAATAATCCTAGAAGCGGAAGGCAAAACAGTTCATAAAAAAACAAGCAGCGGCGTCCCACAGGGCTCAGTTCTGGGTCCAACTCTCTGGAACGTTATGTACGACGATTTATTCGAGCTAGACCAACCGACGGGCGTAAGACTTATAGGATTCGCAGACGATGTAGCAATGGTGGTGGTAGCAAAAACGGAAGAGGCCTTAATAAACTTTGCAAACACAGCACTCCTTACAGTAGACCAGGGGTTTGCAGCTTGCGCCCGAAAAAACTAAAGCGGTGTTACTAAGCACAAAAAGAAAGCTGGGTCACATCAGTTTTATCGTTCAAGGCTCAGTCATCAAATTGAGCAAGTCCATTAGGTACCTCGGGGTGTGGCTGGACACAACTCTGAGTTATGCCGAGCACATTAACAGGATATCAACTTGATGCCAAATATGAATGCAATTGTTCTATTGTTAATAAAAATACCTGATTTAAATCCTGGGTAAACAATAACAACAAAGGATTTCTTAGGCAGGGTTGCCATATTTTTCACACATTAAATACTTTTTGTAAGGATGCCTTCTTGTTACAAATGTAACAGGAATTGTATTTCAAAGGAGGATAAGAATCAATTATTTGCTTACTGATGTGACATCTGCACCAAAACAGTATGTGGGGAGTGTGCTGGGATTTCTTCAACGGAAATTCGTGTTCTCCTTTTGAAGACCAGATTATTATTTCTTTTCTGTCCGGATTGTAGAGTTAATATTATGGAGAATCTAATACAACAGAACAAAAAGATTGTAACTTTAGAGGAGAAATTCAAAAAACTTAAAACAAGTCAGGGATATCAGAACATGGGGCTATGGAAAATAATATCAAGACAATCACATCCTCTACTGCGTGTACAATGGATATGATACTAGCTATTGAAAAAATGTCCTACTATAGTGGAAGAAAACTTAAAATTAATAAAACATTTCACAAGTGCAGGTGTAAAAAACATTGATCAAGACCTGAGACAGTCAACAAGGGCCCTTTGTCTAGTTCTGCTGTGGCAGCTGCTGTAAGCAATGCTGAAGTGCAATCGAAACTAAACAACCTCATTAATATTGAAAAGGACAAAGAGACTGCCTCAGGACTGTTGAATTCAAATTCAAATTTAAATAATAAAAAAATAGGCTATCAAGGGCACTAATAAAAATGTTTCTGAAATTACTGCTGCAGCGGAATGTAGATGGATCTATATTGGTAATCTAAGAAGAACAACTGAAGCAATATATTACCTCTAAAAAAATGTCGGTTCTGTCCTGCTCTAAATTATCCTCGGGTGGCCAGTCTAGTGCAAGTTTTAAAGTATCTGTGCCTCCTAATGATGAATCTAAGATATATGATAGTAACCTGTGGCCAGAAAATGTTACCGTAAAACCTTTTTTTTTCCAAAGAGAGGCAGACAAGCGGGTGGCCCCAGAGGTTATCAAAACTTTCGACAGAAACCATACAGACGTTAAATGAGTAGATCAAAAAACATAAACTCCTATGCGAATCGTTATTCGAATAGGACCTGTTGGTGTTCCGGGTGAAAGAGCACTGCGAGATTTTTTAAATCGATCAAATCGCGGATTTCTAGCAATAGAATCTATCATTCTTTCTAGTCGTAACCGAGGTTATAGTCTAGAAAGCACCCTTTAGTGGTTTATTTTTATTGTGCGGGAGCATTGCCCCGATTCTACCTATAATGGACGGTGACGAAGACACTTTGTCACAAATGTCCGTCGATTCTGACGCCGACAGGCCTCTGAACAAAGAGATCGCCAACCGAACTATCTCCAAACTGGAGGTTAATATGTATGTGTGTAATGAATGTGCACATCTACTGCAAATTTTTAACTCTGCGACTGAGCATCGTGAGGTGAAAACTGCAATTTTAAGAAGCAGAGTACACTTCACCGAGAAGCACATACAGTTGTGCAAAAAGCGCCCTGCTGCAAAAGCAAAAATCGACACTGGAAGACGCAAAAAAGATCCTGCGAATGAAAGTAAAGAAAGCAATAGCTCGCCCGAAAGCCAGGCTAACACCAAAAAACAAAAACTTGCCGAAAAACTGCCAACACAAAAACAGGTGCAAAAAACAGGACCGAAAGATGCAGAGCGACCTAGCGAAGAGGCCCCTCCCAACTTGGAAGCACCGCCCACACCACAAATCGATCCTGCCCCCCTGATAGACACAAACGATACGCAAACTTTCAAAGTCCCGTTTAAAACTATCCCTTTTCGAAAGAATTTTCGAATAGTTAACTTGGACTTTGGGGTGCCTACCCCCGTACCGACATCAAACAAATTCCAGCCTCTATCAGATACGGAATTTGAGGAAACAAGAAGTATCGCGTCGTCCGTCCCGGCCAGACGGCAGATACTAACCAAGACTAAGCCCAAGCCTAAATCGAAAACCCCGATTAAGGCCAAAGCGGCACAGCCACCCCCAATAGTCATAAAAGGACGCCCGGCAGATTACAACTCCCTCAGAAATGATTTACGCATCATGCAGATCGAAAAATACGACTTAAAATATACACGAAACTCAGTAATAGTATATTGCCAACTCGATAAAGACTGGGATACATTGAAAAGGCACCTGGAGCGAGAAAGCACAGAGTACCACTCATATGCCCAACAAGCACAAAAGTCGCATGCTTTCGTCCTCCGAGGACTAGACGGAAATGTGACACAAGATGACATCAAGACCGCTCTCCTTGATGAACACGATTTAAATGTCAAATCAGTCTTCGAAATGAAGAAGACTCTTCGCCCCCTTTATTTGGTTGTGCTTGACGCGAATATTACGCTCAAGCATCTGAATCAAAAGATTAAAACTATGCTAAACGTAAGAATATCCTGGGAAAACAGACGTAATGTAAAACCACTGATGCAGAGTAAAAAGTGGCAGGCATATGGTCATGCAGCAACATACTGTAAGCGGCAGATTTCATGCTCGAAATGTGCAGGGAAGCATGAAATTATAAATTATAATGCTGACTTTGTAAAATGTGCAAACTGTGGGGCCGAGCACCGCTCGATTAGCACAGACTGTCCTGTTTACCACTTTAAAATAGGACAACTTCAACCCAACCAGAACGCTAAACAGCAACAGCAAAAATTCAAACCAGCGCCACCGCCAGCAAGACCTGCGTGGCAAAATAAACAGAATAACGCTGCAGAAAACGAAAAAGAATACCAGCGAAGCTTCCCCCCGCTCAAGGGCAACCAACAAGCAGGAAGAAGACCCGAACAGGACTCTAATGCACGTCAGGTTAGTGGCAATAGTGGTAAAACATCAGAATCTAAGATTGCTCAAAACAGATTTCAAAATAAACTCCCCGAAACTAACATTTCTAATAAATTGAATTCACTGCAAAATGTAGTCAATCGCATTAATAATTTAGTCGATCTTGATCAACTCATTCTCTGCTTGGAAGAATACGCGTCGATGCTTGAAGCTTGTAACGGCAATCGTATAGAAATACTTCAAGCGTCGATGCGTTTCTTCTCGGAAGAAATGAGCAAATACGCTTTTTAAATGTATATAAAAATCGTAAGTTGGAATTGTAATGGCCTGCGGTCTAAGCTCGCTGAATTTATATCACACAAACGCTAGTATCATTATATTATGCGAAATCAATCTTGAGCCGGATTTCGAACTGAAATTTGCGCGCTGGAAGGTAGTCAGGTACGACCGCCCCCAACGCGGTGGAGGCGTGGCCTGTCTCATCCGTAGACCACTGGTATTTAAGCAAATTAATAACCTGCGTTCCCGCATTGAGCATGTGGCTATCGAGCTGACAAGTGGTCTGCGGGTGATCGGCGTTTACGCTCCCCCGCAACTCCAGCTGTTTGAAGAAGATTTTCTAAATCTCCTACCTGTGAGCAAGCGGACCATTCTGTTGGGGGACGTGAATGCCCTGCACGTCGACTGGGGCGGCAGAACCAACGGGAAGGGACGCTTGCTTCATAGGATACTGGAGCGCTACCCGGACATTGCATTTCATCGCACCCCCAATCCTACCTACTACGCGGCAAATTACCACACTGCATCGTTCTTGGATGTCGCTATTTCGCCAACTACTCGCAGCTGCGAGAGCTGAATATTCTGAATTCTGATCACCTGCCAATAGAGATCGGTTTGCGAGGTGGACCGCAACCTACGCAGGACACGTTGCTTTCATACCGCAATCTAAATTGGCAGGAGTTTAGAAGAAGAATGAACGAGGAAACGGTCATTCCTAGGCAAATAGACAGCATCCCTGAACTCGAAAACGAAGTCCGAACCTTAGTCACAAACATCCAGCACGTCAGAGACGCCTTGTGCCTGGTTGTTGAAAGACAAACGTTCACAGAATTCCTTCCTGATACCATCCTGAACTTAATCTCCTTCCGTAACCGCATTCGAAGGAGATGGCAGAGAAACAGAGCGCGAGTCGACAGACTTCGTGTTACAGCACTGACAGGAGAAATAAGGACACAGATCCGCGCTTTTCGCAATGATAGATGGATGACTTTTGCCAACTCTATAAGTCAAGAAGACGGCTCTGTATGGAAGCTCGCTAGGCGCGTCCGCGGAGGCTCCACTGACTACCCGGAAATTAATTTTCAGGGTAATGTTCTAATCGAAAACCGTGAGAAAGTGGAAGCCTTTGCGGACCACCTAGAGAGCGTCTATGGAGAGACGCCTGACGTAACCCATCATCATGAGCAAATCACTCACATTGCACGCCTGTTTAAGAGCAGGAAGTACCCCATTCCCCCGTCAACGCTGACAAAGCTCTTGATCACGCCACAGGAGATCCGCAAAACTCTCTGTCGTCTCCCCAAGAATAAAGCTCCCGGCCCCGATGGCATTCCGTACATTCTGCTGAAGAATCTACCGAATAAAGCCATCATTCACTTCCTGCATATTGCCAATGCAACTATCCGCCTTCAGCATTTTCCTACTCCCTGGAAAAGAGCTGAGATTATACTGTTTCCCAAACCGAACAAAGATACGAGGCTCCCGGCCTCATATCGACCGATCTCTTTGCTAAATACCCTCGGAAAAGTGACAGAGAAGCTTCTCATGTCTAGAATTAACGACGCGGTAGACAAGCTTAACGTCCTCCCACCGGAGCAATTCGGTTTTCGCCGCGGCCATAGCACCACTATGCTCGCGGCGAAACTAGCACAGGATATAACGAATGGCTACAACGAAAATAAGCTCACCGCGTTGTTGCTGCTAGACATTGAGAAAGCTTTCGACCGAGTATGGCACGATGGTTTGATATACAAACTGTTTGTAACACACAGTCTCCCATTGCATCTAGGAGCGTTCATCGTGTCGTATTTGGAAGATCGCACCTTCTCTGTGCGAATCCAGGGTAGTGTCTCAACAGAAAGGCACATCATCTCCGGTGTACCACAGGGAACAGTACTCTCACCTCAGCTCTTTAGTCATTATATAGCTGACTATCCGTCTCATCCCTTGAACTCCTGTGCCTTTTACGCGGACGACAGTGCGATTTACACGCAATCGTCGACTGCGCAAATGGCCAAAATTAACTTGGAAGCTCATATGAATCTAATCTTGCCATATTTTACAAACTGGAAGATAAACCTAAATGCGTCTAAGACGGAACTTGGCATATTTACTCACAAAAGAAAGGATACGGAGATGACTCCGCTCGTCGTGAACGGCGTCGAAATATTGCCCAAGGAAAACGTCAAGTATTTAGGCATCGTCTTTGACGCGAAATTACGCTTCGCAAAACATATAGCCGCGATTCGTGCAAAAAACGAGGGAATACGGAAAGGCTTACATACGCTTATAGCCACAAGAGCGTATTTGAGCCCAGCAAATAAACTAACGATTTATAAAGCCATTATTCCGCCTGCACTGTTATATGGGGCCCCCGTGTGGTGCTCCGCTGCCAAAACACATATCAAAAGAATCCAAGTCCTACAAAATAGGTATCTGCGATCAGCGCTGTCTTTGACGGTCTTCGATCATGTCAGAACCGAAGATTTGCACAGAATGACTAACGTAGAGTACGTTGACCAGTTCATAGAAAGAATGGCAAGCAAATTCTTCGAGTTCGGCATAAGAGGATCGCCAGTGACAGCGAGGATTGCAGATGCAAGATATGATCCACTGAGCATTCCTCGCTATGGCCCCATATACAGGAATACTTTACTATTTTATAAAGAGCTAGAACCTCCGTAAACTCGCAACAATGTAAATAATGTAAATATAGTGTAAATCCTAAACACATAAAATAACCAACAAGGCCCCTATGGTCACTTCTTTCGATCATAAAAAAGTGAATCCATCAGGAGCGCAGAAAGCAGCTTCGAGTATATCCAGCAGATCGACTAGTCTAGTGGCAAGCTCCTCCCACCATTGTTCGGACAAAGGGGGTGGGGCTTGTCAAGGGACTAGAGCCTGCTATAAAACGGCTACCTCAACCAAATCGCGGCAGTATGCCAAGAACCGATGAAATGCAATGTTCGTGCAGTGAACTTAGATTGCACGCCATGAAAATTCCAACTCCCTGAACTGGAAGTATACTATATACTATCCAAATAACTGTATATATGTAAATATTGTAAATAGACACTCATTGTACATATTTCCTGTACATATCAATGTTGTAGCGTCCAAACGAGAAGTAGGGTTTTACGATTTTTCCCTACACAAAATCGGTAAACACACGCATAAACATCCATTACACGGCTAATATACCATTAGGTAACCAATAACGGAGCACGATTGAAAGGCATAAGCCTATGTAATCTGATATCTTTACCACATTGTGACTGACTGCCGCTGATACAGGGCCGACACCAGCCCCCTGCGACCGTAGGCGTTTGTCAAAACGCGAGTGTTGTGTGAGTCAATGCGTAGCTAGCAAAAAACATAAATGTATATTAATCAGAATGTAAGAGGTCTAAGAACCAAGTTAGTCGACTTATCCAACACAGTGTCTCCTTGTGCTCTTATGAAATTATTGTTTTCACTGAAACCTGGTTAACTTCAGACTATTATGACGCAGAGCTGGGAATTCAAAATTATACAATTTTTAGAAAAGACAGGAATTATGCAGCTTGTGGAAATACAAGAGGTGGAGGTGTTCTTATCGCGGTAAAAAAATAATATAAAAGCTTATATTATATGCATTGATTATGAATCAGTGTTACATGAGGAACTCTGGGTATCTGTTTCTATAGGTGGCTTTCAAAAACTGTACTTTTGTGCCGTATATTTTCCTCCGCAATGTAGGGTAGATGAATATGAGTGTCACTGTAATGTAATAGAAAGTGTGAGTGAAGAATGCGATAAGCTGTATATTTTGGGTGACTACAATTTACCCCATCTCCAACTCTTGGGGGAGGAGAATATCGAATCCACTTACAGAAATAGTGCTGCTGGTGACCTACTTATCAGTACCATGTTATTTGTTAATTGTAGTCAAGTGAATAAGATAAAAAATTGTAATAATGTTCTCTTGGATTTAGTATTTAGTAATAATGATAATACAAATGTGATACTCTTCTGTCTTGTGACAGTCATCACCCAGCACTTGTTATTGGTATACATGATGTTGACAATTATACACCATTACAACTCGAAGAGCTAGTATATGATTTTAAGAATGCAAACTTTACTGTGATTAATAATGTTTTAATAAATGTCAATTGGGATCAACTATTGGTCGATGATATAGACATGGATACATATTGTTTTTATCGGGTTATTTACAATTGTATAGAGTTGTATGTGCCAAAGATAGCAATAAGAAATACTTTTAAATCTCCTTTATGGTTTAGTCAAGACCTCAACAATTTAATTTTTGAAAAGAAAACGGCACATCAGAAATTTAAATCAACTAAGTCAGCACAGGACTATTTGTCTTTCAGTAATCTTCGTGGCTTATGTAAGCAGAAAGCAAGGGATGACTATGCCACCTACTTGCTAAGTGTTCAGAATGACTTAAAAATTATGTTAATGTATTCTGGAAGTATATTAACTCTAAGAAATAAAAACAGTGAACTACCATCTGTTGTTAAATATAATGAGCAGCAATTTGATGATGGCCTTATAATTGCGAATGCATTTGCTAATCACGTCTCTAGTGATTATGAGCCTCCAGATGCTAATGTTAATCTTAATTATTTAAAGAACTATAAATTTAACCCCTGTCTGAATGCTAGCAATTTATACATAAAGATATCAGAAATTTTTTATAAGCTTGAAAAAGTGGATGTATCTAAAGGACCAGGACCAGACAAAACCTCTGGTTTATTTCTAAAAGGATGTGATTTCTCACTCTCCCGTCCTCTCTGCCTCATGTTTAATAAGTCACTGCAGACTGGATCATTTCCAGTACAATCGAAACAGTCACATGTTGTCCCGATTTACAAAAATAATGGTGATAGGGATAAAGTAAAGAATTATGGGCCTATTTCTTTGATGTCACTAATACCGAAATTGCTTCATTCTATAGTTTCCCAGTAATATGGACTCTTGCAGGGCAAATCCATCACAAGCAACCTACTAGTGTACCATGAGCTTATTATGGAAGCCATGGAATCTGATTATGCTACAAACTCTATTTACACTGACTTTGCTAAGGTTTTTGACAAGCTTAACATCAACATTCTTATTAAAAAGCTTTATGCCTACGGTGTACATGGTGGGTTGCTGGGATGGTTTGAATCTTATCTCTCCGAACGCAAGCAGATTGTTAAAGTTAATAATTATCTGTCCATGCCTATTAATATTGACTCTGGGGTTCCGCAGGGCGCACATTTGGCTCGAATCCTGTTTAGTGTGTTTTTGAATGATGTTGTTCAGTGTTTTGAGTACAGCGATGTTTTGATGTATGCGGATGACATTAAGATCTTTCTACCAATTACTGATCCAGATTCACCTTCAAAATTGCAATCTGACCTTGATGGGATACAAATTAAATATATACAATTTAGCAAGTCAAAAAACAATGTAGTTAACAATTACCACATAAACAATAACCACCTAGAGAAAGTTGAAGTTATAAGTGATCTTGGTGTCATCTTTGATGGTAAGCTTACGTTTGGGCAACACATTGAAGTTTATAGAAATAAGGCAATGAAAATGTTGGGATTTGTAAAGAGAAATACAGCAGGTTTCAATGATAACACAGTCATAAAAATGCTCTATGTATCGCTAGTGAGGCCGCACCTTGAAAATTGCTCTACTGTTTGGTCTCCTTATTTTGTTACATACCATGATATGCTAGACAAAGTTCAAAGAAAGTTTCTCAGGTACATAGCATTTAAGTTAAACATACCGGTAGACAACATCAACTATAATCAGCTCGAGAACTTTCTTAAAAGTAGGACAGATTCAGCTGATGTAATCTTTACTTATAAGTTGATCAACGTCTTATGCAATTGTCCGGAGTTATTATCAAGAATAAACTTTTTTGCTCCTCCTAGGACTCTGAGAGAACATAGACCCTGTAACAATCATTTGGATATGCTCGTTCCAATGTCAGTAATTATGAATTTTCTGTAGCAATTCGCGGTTAAATATCCAAAAACAATTAATTTATTTTCTTACATTCACAAACTTCGATATAATCTAGCACACCATTGGAATTATTTTAATGTAATTGATTTGTCTATGCCACTGGACTGCAGGCATACAGTTTTTGTAATCCCAAATATGATTGCCGGAATCTTGAATTGAATATGAAAAGTTGGCGATGTAGATAGGCAACTAACAATGCATCTATTAATTTTACAGTTTTTCTTTAGTTTGTGACATGACTAGGTGCTTTGTTTTGACAGTTACATAATTCAGAATGTTTTGTGAAGGAGGTTTGATCGAGTTTTTCGCGGAATTTTCTAATTAGGAAGTTAATTCGTGATTACTTAGTTGGTGGTATTTGAATTGACCTCGTATCGACTCGGGTTTTGTAGGTTGGTCTCGTGTCATCCTGCGGAAGTTAGTTTTTATGAGTTTTGGTGAATAAAACCGATTGTTGCTGAAGCAGAAGTCCCTTTTCGAATAGACCTTCAGGCCTAAGGGTGTAAAGGCGGTGACAACGGCGTCAAGAATGTGTTAATTTCCCTGGAAATTGATAGCAGCGAGGCTGGATATAATAATTTTTGACTCCAATGGCATTTTAATATGGATTAGCCGACACTGAAGGAGAGCCGAACATCAGGTAATTAATTGAGTGATGGCGAGTTTTTTTTAGCAGCACGAGGACGCTTGAAATTTAATCTTAACTCAACTTTCGTAACTTTACTCTAATTGTAACTTCAACTCTGATGGGATCCTGAATTTGAACTGGTTCGAGTGAGAGTACTAAATTTCAAATCATATGGGCAAATGAGGAGACTATAGGAGAGGATCAGGAGATTCACGGACGCGTTCCATTCCAATCGTAGCCTGGTGGGTAGCAATGTAATTGTTGGTTGGAAAGTGGAAATTACATGGTCGGGATGACTCCGTGGTTATGAAACCACTTTGCTGAAGAAGCGTTTTGGAGCCCTGAGCATTCTCGTCTGGAATAAGATAAGTGATCCTTTTTTACCTTTTAGAAATGTTTGCACAATTCCTCATTATTTCATCTTTTTAAAACTGAAAAACCAACATTTCCAAATTTAATTCTAAGTATCTTTACCGTATCTATATCTTACCTTTATCTTACCTTTGCTTTATCTTGTATATTTACCTTATTGTACACTTATCTTACCGTAATCTCAACACGAGATTATATATCTTTAACTTTAAGCATTGTAACTTGGATTTTGATCTTATCAATCAAATTTTGTACATGTATCTCATTGTAAATTAATCTACTGTATCTCAAGACGAGATTATCTATTTTTAACTTTAAGCCTCTTACTTGGATTTTGATCTGATCAATCAAAATAATTATCTTTAGTGAGTACCTACTATGTATTATAGAGATTGAATACTCATGTACATACTCAATATTAATCTCGGAAATTTCCATTTGTAAATTTTTGTAAACTACTGTTTCTTACTTATCTTTACTCTAGTTACTACAGAACAAGTAGTGATATTATTCGGCTATATTTAAATTTTTCAAGGGTAAGCCCTAAATTTAATATAAATTAAATTTCTCTTAAATTATCTCCCAATTAGACATATTTTCTAAATACAATATGTGATTGAAGTTCTTCTTAAGTACTGCTTATTTTATCTTACCTATACAGATTGTTAATTGGTAAAACATTTTGATTATAATTACTCGAGATTACTATGGGATTATGTATTGAAATATTTTGACTTATTAATGAGCTGATCGTAACTTATGGGCTATTCGCTTATCAGAATCATTAATTTTGATTAGGGTTGTAAAGAAAATTTCATATACTACGATCTCATTATATTGTAATCTAGAATCAATATTGTTAAGTATTGCTTATTCTATCTTACCTATGCCAAGCGTAATTGGTGGTTGGAATTGAGATGTAATTTTGAAAAGTTACTCAGTAGAGTCAAAGAATATTATTAAAATTTTTGAGGGAAAGCATATCTTTTATTTCTTGCGTTTACTTTCCTTACATTGGTGTCTTATTATGGATAATGTAATCTGACAATTTATCTTATCTTTTCTTATCTTTCGGTCTACTCTAGATCTGGCGCCCACATTTAATTGAATTTTCAGAATTCGAAATCACACCCCTAGGGCCACCGCAATAAGACGTATCTCAGCAGCGACAGGGTAACTCAAGGAACATTTAACTTTTACTTATACAAATAATTTCAATTAAAATCGAAATAAAATTTGAGAAATAAAAGGTGAAAACGGTTAATGTTATGCGTCAGCATAGAACTCTCTACGGCCAGAACAGTGCAGTAAATAGGTTATAAGATCACTGTACAGATTGAAAAAGTTCTTTAAAAATGGCAATAATAATGTGGTTTATTGATTGCTTTGCATTGGCTATAGGTATTTTGTTTTTTGTATTTTATTGTTCTGGTTAAGTATTTGTCAGTTTTATTCTATTTTGGATTTTATCAATTACCTTCTTATGTATTATTAGTTATCCTTAGTTTTAGTTTAAGTTATAGTGTCTATCCTGATTCTGTAACTGATTGGGTTATGTCCGTGTGTTTGAAATAAATAAATAAAAGTATCGAGTGCCAATCGCATGTAGGGAAAGGGTTTTTAGTGGGTCGGGTATACCCACTGATCTATACAAATGGATCAGCATAATGCATGTGTTATCCGAAGAGAAATTGATTACGCCTGGGCGAAAAAATGTGTTTGTGCGCACGATTCCCAGTCATAATTTTTGATACCTCGGCATTACTGATTAAGCGCAATAACACTCAATCTATCAGTCAAATGTCTAAATCGCCAGCTGTTCAGCCACGCGGTCGATTACTGTCGATTTTCCAGGCCCGTACGGACCTCGTAGTTTCGTAAAGTAGAATCGAATTAGTATCGATTGACGGCAAACCAGGCAAACGGAATCTACGGCGTAGCTTGGGGGCTACGCCATTCGCTATTTGTTTGGTTGGGATGTGGTTTGGTTAGTTTAGTTTGCTTTGAACGCCTTCCAAGTGAGTAAGGAGTGTTTGTGTGTGATTTTTGACTATATTTAAAGACCGAGGCTGCTTTTTAGCTTATTGATTGAGTGATCAATTACTGATCATTACATTATGAGTATGCATACTTGTAGATATGGTTAATATTTGTCGAAGCAAAGGCGCTATCCCGGGAATCTCCTATTTTCAGTAAGTATTAATAGTATAGGCACAGCTTACCAAACAATCAGCTATCCAACTCTTAACATTTGAACGATATGCGCATTTCCTCGCGCAGGCCGCCATTCTGGGTTAAAATCTATCAAATTCGACAGTGTTGGCTCGTCGCTCGTGGTCGTGTCAGATGAGTTGTTTGTGTTAACCAGTGTCGTAGTTTCAGTTTAGGTATATATATTTTCTAGTTATAGTAATTAACAGTGTACATACGTTCTTGAACAAACTACTTATTTTATAATATCTATCTGTGCTTGTATATAATAGAAATGGATAAACCGCGAGGTGGACACGTTTGTGCCGCTAAAAACTGCAGTGCGAAAAGTTATGAATCTAACAAGAAAATAAGTTTTTTTTAGATTTCCCAAAGATGCCATTAGGTAAGTTTTTTTGACAAGCATCTTAAAAATGATGTGCTATTGTAGCCTAGAAATATACTTCATTAATCTAAGCATAGCTGTTTTTACTGGAATGTAATTAATTTTGAATGTAATACTTCTTACTATGATATTGTTTATCCTTAAATGAAGATTATGTTACAAATTACCTTAAACAAATTAATTGTTTTAGTAGTTATTTGTGTTTTTAGAGCGTAAAGTAACGGATTGCCGCTTGAGAAAGAATATTACCGCGGAGCGCGTTATCCTTTGCAAAAAAAATTAAGTACAAAAGTTGTTCCTAGTAAAATAATGTTTATTTTTTTATATTTTTTAATCGACACTTTTTTATATACAGGGTGATCAAACAAAGTTTTATTTTTTTCAATGAAACACCCTATATTTTATTACATTTTTGGTTCTATTTAAAATTCTAAGCATATTTGATGTATGATGTTATACCTCTAGAGTTAGTAGGTACTTTCACAGCTATAAACAGTTAAAAATCGGTACTTTGGTTACTTTTCACCCTGGTATCAAGTATACCATTAGAGATTGAGCAAACTGAATTCCACATTCCTATCTTAACTTTTCAAGAGCTATCTGACGGTACTAACTGGCAGGTGGTAGGTACAATGGGTACCAAATAGACGCCACTAAAACTCACCGGATCCTGGCCTATCAGGTGATGGGTCCGCCCACGCGACGTCAGACTTTGACTTTAGAGGTTAGCGGTAAACACAACGTTTTTGTTTACATTTTGTCAAGATGTGTAATTTTAACGATTTCTCCGTGAATATGCATTATTTATGAATATTTTTAGATAGTTACTTTCTAGAGACATATTTATTTAGTGTGTTCAAGTATTCTCCGAGAAATAGGACTCAAGGAAATACTATTACAACGAGAATAATTTAAGACTGTTTTGGTAAGTTCATTTCTAATGAATAGATTATAGATTTGTTTTCAGATTTAATGCTATTAAAGTAATATTTCAAAATAATTTCAACTACTTACTTAAAAGTTTGTTTGAGTTAATTGATACTAGGTAATAAGTCTACTAATAGTACTGTTTTTTTCTGATTTGCAGGTACAAAGTGGATATAATCTCATATTCTTTAGTGCTTGAAGCAATACATAAAGATGGATATCTTGAAAAAATATGTCTTAGGCATACCTAGATCTATATAATATCAAGCGAAGGCTGTTCTGACAGAATTTCCACCCAGATTGTAATGGATTTAGACCATACAAAGAGACAGTCTCATACAAAAAGGGCATATAGGAAATGAAAACAAGTATCGAAGCTTATAATCAGTCTGCTTGTGAAGAAAGCAGCTGTAGTCATTGACATCTTACATTTTAGTATCTATATATACTTGGAAAGGTAACTAACATTGTATACATAATCAGAAAATATTTTTGTTACACCTATGTGCTTTGACAAGTTAATTTTTGTATATATTCTTAAGTAGAATGTATGTATACAGTATTAATTTATTTCAGGATATGCACTTACAGAGATGATATAACCCATAGAACCATCCATAGAAGCACAAACAAATTTTATAAGTGGGAAAAAACATTTGAAATTCCTGTTTTTCACAGAGACGAGGAGGACTAAAATGTCCCTCCAGAAAGAAGCACTCTTTTGCAAGATCTTAGATAAGTAACTTACATGAAGAGAAATTATTTTTATATAGGTGTACCTTCTTTAATATTGTTAAGAAACTATTTATTTTTGTAAGACTTGATACTTGATTTTTTCACATTATTATATAATAAAACATCTATTGTGATAATATTGTTAATTATTTTCTGTATTATTTTGACATCAAATTATTATGCACTATAATAAGCATTTGCCCATAACATTTTTTTTAATGAATGGAATGATAATCTAGAGAATATCATTATTGTTTCACGCATATTTTACATGGCACACAAGTGTGGCATAAAATATACCTACCTAGGTAAATCATTATGGAAAAAATACACTAGATATTTTGAAAATCCAATTTAATTTAAGAAATCCGCAGTTTCGATTACAGCTCGTAAGAAGAAACTGCAAGAAACTTACGAGTGATATATCAAATTCACATATTTTTTAAAATAAGAAAAGTACAATATTTACTTAAAAACTATAAATGTAACTATTATTGTTTCATGCACCTTAAAATAAATATAGCATGTCATTTTATAAAAAATATATATTAACTTGTTGACAATGCAATGTACTTATCATAAGTCTCATCATTCAGGGATCTCAAAAAGTTTGAAACTGATTCGATTTCAATTTCCCTTTTCATTCTTTTATCTACTGGTGCTGCACATTGACTTTCACATCTTTTTTCCCTTCATGAACTTCTCAATTTCTTTGTTATGGTCATTCTTAATATTTGATAGTTGTTCTTCTGCAAGCATTTCAGCAACATCACCTAAAACAAAATTGCTTCCTGTCCATTGCTCATACAAACATACCAAATGTATGTGTTTACACATCATAGTTTTTACAGAATACTGTGAGCCCTCACACCTGTAGCGATGAATGCAATCCTTGCATACTTTATAATATAATGTTTTGCATTCTGTCTCACATAATAATTCATTATAAGAAACATTATAATAATATTCACCTTTTGAAGACTTTATTACCTGAAATTCTCCAAATCCTACCTGTTTTACCTCAGTTCTGTTCATTGTTTCTGCAATTTTGTGTGCTCCTCCTCGTCTATGTGAAAAACAGGAAGTTCAAATGTTTTTTTCCCACTTGTAAAATTTATTTGTGCTGCTGTGGATGGTTCTATGGAGCGCATATCCTGCAATAAATTAATACTGTATAAAATACAATAAATACATTCTACTTAATAAGAATACATACAAAAATTAACTCGTCAGAGCACATAGGTGTAACAAAAATATTTTTTGATTATGTATAAATATAAATTATAACAATGTTAGTTGTTACCTTTCCAAGTATATATAGATACTAAAATGTAAGATGTCAATGACTACAGTTGCTTTCCTCACAAGCATACTGCTTATAAGCTTTGATACTTGTTTTCATTTCCTCCATTGTACCTATATGCCCTCTTTGTATGGTCTAAATACATTACAATCTGGGGGGAAATTCTGTCAGAACAGTCTTCGTTTGATATTATATGGATCTAGGTATGCCCAAGACATATTTTTCAAGATATCCATCTTTATTGTCTGGCCTCAAGCACTAAAGAATATAAGATTATATCCACTTTGTACCTGGCATACCTGCAAATCAGAAAAAAAACAGTACTATTAGTAGACTTAATACTATAAATTAACTCGAACAAACTTTTAAGTAAGTAGTTGAAATTATTTTGAAGTATTACTTTAATAGTATTAAATCTGAAAACAAATCTATAATCTATACATTAGAAATGAACTTACCAAAACAGTCTTAAATTATTCTCGATGTAATAGTATTTCCTTGAGTCCTATTTTTCGGAGAATACTTGAACACACTAAATAAATATGTCTCTAGAAAGTAACTAGACTAAAAATATTCATAAATAATGCAAATTCAGGGAGAAATCGTTAAAATTAAACTCCTTACACCTCTTGACAAAAAGTAAACATCGTTGTTTATTTACCGCTAACCTCTAAAAGTTAAACTGTCACGTCGCGTGGGTGGACCCATCACCCGATTGGTCAGGATCCTACAGGCTTTGCAGTATCCATTTCGAGCCAAAAATGTTTACCAACAGCCAGTTTTGTCGTTTAAACCACAATGCAAAACCACAATGCAAAACCTACGCTTTTTAGAGCATTCCAGGGATCCTCAAAAAATGATCACTCCTATTGTTCTTGGGAGCCCGTTATTTTGCAAAAACCAGAAGTTTCTTCCAAGAAGATTAAACTTATTGGGAACGTGCTCATTACTCCAGGTAAATATTCTAGTATAGTAGCCGTAATAAAAAAAAGAGATTTGATAACAAACCTATGTTATACCTTAAATAGTTATTTTTGTAAAATAAATCAATATTTCTATGATTTCAGTGGTTTATATTTTCTTTCTTCCCGCTTAAGACAGTATCTTATAAAAAAAACTAAGTATAGGTATATACCTATATTTAAAACAAAAAGTTGATATCTATTTTTTTTGTTCGGCGAGAATGTAGGTACACAAATATACAAATAAAAATTAACTAAAACCGTTGATTGCATCCAATCAACGATAAAACTAAAAAAAAAATAAGATATAATATCAAAACTCCAATCCTGTCTATTTAAAATTGAAAACTCCTTATCCCGGCCCTGTGTTTTAACCCGAAATGGCGTCGGCGACGTCAGATTTTTATTTTCACTTTGACAGGAGAGTCGGCTAGCTGATTGTTTGGTAAGCTGTGGTATAGGTATTAGTTTTATTAAGGCGTAAATATCTAAAATATCTCTAAATAACCCTGCAATAAGCGGTATGACGTGATTTTCTAGTAGGGTTGATATCATGATAAGAGTTTTAAGATCCTTTACAGGCCTAGGCCACTATGTGAAAATCTCCTATTAGTCGATCTATCTAGAAACGATCCGCCTACAAAATAACAGCTGATCGGTTAACCTCGTGTTTTTAAGAAGCGTCTAGAGATCAGGCGTAATTTTCGATGCGGCGAAACGAATCCACGTCTAAACTTCTGCCTACAAAATAATAGCTGATCAGTTAGCGAGATTTCAGTTCATAGTGCACTTGTGATTGAGAGGCGCGTGATTGGCTAGCTACGTGAGGTGACGCATGTCTCCGCGCTGCAACCAGTTATTTGCAAGTCAGCAGATGAACTAGGGGTCTGCATGGTTGGCCTTCACTTCGGCGGCCCGGGTTCATATCCCGTCGGTTTTGGTTTTTTTAAAGTAAACAGTTTTTTTTCTTGATTTTTGGGTTTTTCTTGGGTATTGCTTGGCTTATTAGCACTTGTTTAGTTTCCTTTTCTTGAGCCTCGGAGCGAACGAAGCGTGCGGAGGGCCATATACTTGCCAATTGTAGGTCTTTAAATCCCATGCATTCACAAGTGCACTACGAACTGAAATATCGCGAACAGTTAACCTCGTATTTTAAGAAGCGTCTATCAAGTGTAATTTTCGATGCGGCGAAACGAATCCATGTATCTACGTTCTAGCGAAACTTCTACAACGCCTCGTTGCTGTAGTAGTCAGAGTGCTTGCCTGTCATTCCTGCGCTGCGGGTTCGATTCCCGTCGGTCGCGACAGATGTTTTGTTTATTGTTTTCTATTAACTTACCTTTTTTCTTAATTTTGTGTTAGTTTGGGTTAGTTTTGGTTAGCTATTGTTGATTGAGCCCCGTAGCGAGCGGAGGGTCATGCAAAGTCATAATAATACCTGTTATTCGTTTCGCTGCATCGAAAATTACGCCTGATCTCTAGACGCTTGTGTATTTTATTCTGTTTTGTCTGGTATTTGCTTTTAAGGCGCCAAAACAACCCAATGAACACATATATATTCATCCATGGTATTTATCTATGATTTAGGCAAACTTAGTTTTTCATTGAGATTTTTACCAAATAACAATGTTTGTGCAAGTGATTGATGCGAGTTGTCTTCCAAGTGAATTTAGTAATGTACTATGTACTGAAGAAGTTTTGATACAAAAATCAAAATTATTATACCAAAATAAATTTATAAGTACGGACCTCCTCACGTTCTCGAATTACAATAAGCATTGTTACAGTGCGCAAACGCAATCATCCCGAGATTTGCTAGAGTTTGTTTACATTTTGACGTCGTAAATTAGCCATTTCGGTGAAAGGTTATTGCTTATCCATTGTATAGATCAGTGGGTATACCGGAGTGCCACACTGTCCTGGGCGCTACAACACCATTGCCCTGGACTTGCTCAGATATGCATTACCTAAAACCTACCAAAAAAAAACTGTGGGAAATAGAGGCACAAGACCGCCAAGGATGGAGGGCAATAGTGAATGCGGCCAAGACTCACGACGAGTTGTAGAGCCAATCAAGAAGAGAAGAAGAAGAATACGTACTCTTACATACATCTCCCTAGCGCAAGAAGATACCTTTCATTCCCAACTAATCCAGCTCTCTCAGCATAAAAAAAAACATTCATATATGGTCAATTAAGGCAACACGTACGAGGGTGAGTATATGTAGATTTTCGCGAATGTTAAAACAAATAAATATAAAAGTATACCAAGCAAAATATAATATTAAAGCTCAAAATAACAGAGATGATTAGGCTATATTACAGGGCAAATCAGATTTCTTGCCCTTCTTCTTGAGGGCCAACAGAGCGTTCAAATCATCTTCGTTTATTTCATTAGTCAAACTAGACAGTTTGTCGCCATCAATACTATCGCGGATACCACTGCTGTTTTCCTGTAAATCATCACTGATAGATGAGCACGTTTCAGGATCTTCGACATTTTGTTGCGCTTCTACCACATCTTCACTAGCATTATCGATATTTTCGTCCATCATCGGTACCGTCACAAGTCCTTGGCAATTATTATTGCACTCTTCATTTGACGTATCGTTTTCGTTAGGCAACTGACACTGTTTAGTAGCTTCGACATCAGCAACCTCAGCTTCTTTAACATTATTATTATCATTTGGTCTGTCGGTTTCAATACAAATATCATTGTCCGTACACACGTCCAAAGCCACCACAGTAGGTGGTTCCAAAGCAACCGGATGTTCTGTTTCCTCAATGATACTCTCAGTCTGACATGCTTTGGGCCACATCTCAACAGACAGATTTCGAAGACTGTTTTTAATTGCGTACTGATCATCTCGTTTCTTTCTTTTAAAGAGCACGATCGTGTTTCTATACGAATCAGGAATTGTAAGCAACTCATTTTGACAGGGCTCAGCTGTCTGTTCGTTAAAATTTTCAGAACTTTCAGCCGTTTCCAAATTTTCGTCTGGAGAGTTGTTCAAAATATTCATGTATTTTTCGCGCAATTTATTACCTCCAGTGTCCTTAGTCGGATCCGTAGAATCGCCGTTTTGGACTTTTTGTACGTTTGTCTCAATTTCTTGGTTGATTTCGTTCTCGAATTCCTTCATAAAATCGATGTCTTGCCCGGAAAGACTAAATATCTTCTCTTTCTCGTATTGTTGACGGTTATTTTGTTCAAGGTCTATGTCAGTATAGCCATATTCAGACTTTACTGCATCCACATTTTTGGAAAACTTTTCCCGAACACTGTTGTTGGCTTCCGATAGTATTTTTGTCAAAAACCTACCAAGCTCGTCATAAGTAGACTCTCCATCTATGTGAGTTTTTATCTCCTGTCGCAGCTGGCAATCTCCACATACTCGTTTGGCTATTTGGCAATCAACGCATGCCATCATCTTTTTGACAGCCTTTTGCTTCTTCTTCTGTTTGAAGTCAATTCGTTTCTGGCAAATGAAGCACAACTTTTGTTGCCTTTGGCATTCTCTGCAAGACAAGTTATAGGCTTTCTTCTGTTTTATTCGCACAAGATCATTTATAGGAAGATGAAGCTCCTTTTCCGATTTGTGGAGCTGTTTGCCTTTTGCTAGTGGCGACACTTTGGGTTTTGCGCCATGGTTGTCGTTTTTCTCGTCCTCTTTTATGAAGCATTCATAGCTATTGTCAACTTTTATGAAGGTTTTAGCTTGTGCTACGTTTTTGGACATCAGGAACGCTTTTTCGAGTTCGAACATATCTGGATCGTTCACGAGAACGGCTGTGGTTTGGGTTTGGGAGGTTCGGGTGGATTTTTTGACAGAGGAGGAGGACGGAAGGGACATCAGGAACTGGAATACGTCCAGGGTTAAACCAACATCTAAAATTATAATAGTTAGTTTAGTTTCAGAATGACTACTATCGATACTGACAGAGCTTGTCACTGCGAGTTTAGGCCTACAGGTTGTTAGGTTATGTAGTGTGTAAGTATGGCTGATTGTTGTAGGACAATCGATCTGACGGCTCCCTAAGGGCACTGATATTTAGGTTGATAATTATAGAGAAAATGGTTTATTTTAAAGCATTAAAATATGGTATATAGTCCTGATGTCAAAATATATGGCTGAATTTTTCAGAGAAGAAGCTGAGAGAAGGAAGGGTTAAAACCCAAAGTGTTGCTAGAAATCTGCCTATAAATCACTTTAAAGTAGAAGAACTCAACTTGTTCAGTAGAGAAAGTCAAAATTGTAAAAACATGTCAAAACCAAAGGGATTTCAAACGAAAGACCAAGCAAACGGATGCCAATAAGGTTTTGTTAATGTACCTTTGGTGTTAGCAATTCTGACTCCTGTATGTATTTAGTTTATAGTGGTAGACCTGAAAATAATTAGGTTTATATTGTAACGAAATAATTCGTTACATGGTTTTTCAGGTTTTAAGATTGTTATATTGCAAAGTGATTTTTATGCAAGTATTCATGCGATTTGGTTTCGGTACCTAGGTAAGATTTCGCTAGAAGTTAGATCTTTTGTACATAGGTGGAGCTATCATTAGAATTAGAGCCGTATTGTTTTGTTTACCTTGATGACATCATAATTGCCAGCCCTACTTTTGAAATCCATATTAGGACCTTAAAAGATGTTTTTGAAAGATTAAAGAATGCTAATTTGACTATTAATTTGGAGAAATGTAAGTTTTGTCGCCCTTCCTTATCATATCTTGGCTATGAAATTGATAAAAATGGTTTACATACGAGTGAAGATAAAGTAACCGCGGTTAAAAATTATCCGGTACCTAAAAATACAACCGAGATTAAACGTCTATTAGGATTAGTTGGATGGTATCGTAGGTTTATTAAGGATTTTGCATCCATTTCTTCACCGATTACTGATTTGTTAAAGGGTAGGAAAAAAGGACAAGCAATTGCGTGGACACCAGAAGCTGATGTTGCTTTTCTTGAAATTAAAAAACGGTTAACTGGAGCCCCCGTGCTTGCAAGTCCTGATTTCTCTAAGCCATTTTTTATTCAAACTGATAGTAGCGATACAGGTATGGGAGCAGTGCTTTTCCAAGAAGAAGAGGGTTTCGAACACCCCATAGCATATGCTAGTAAAACTTTGAATAAATGTCAGAGAAAATACTCAGTTTCTGAGAAAGAAATGCTTGCTCTTATATTTGGTATTGAACAATTTCGTTGCTATGTGGAAGGTACTTCTTTTACTGTAATTACTGATCATTCTGCACTTATATGGTTACATAATATGTCGAATCCTACCGGTAAATTAGCAAGATGGGCATTAAAACTTTCCCAATTTGATTTTAAAGTTATACATCGTAAAGGTTCTCTGAATGTGGTTGCTGATGCACTATCTAGAGCTGTCTCTCCCTCTGGAGACAATTGTGATATTTCTGTTTTTGATCTGTCTTCAATCGAACCTGATAAGTGGTATAATGATATGATTGTTAAGGTTTCTAATGCTCCGAATCTTTATCCTACTTTTTGTGTTAAAGATAACGTACTATATAAGCATATCTTTAATTATCATGGTATCACTAGCAATCTCAATGAATGGAAAATTGTTATACCTACGAAAAACCGTAAAAGTATTTTAAAGCTATTCCATGACAGTGAGAGTGCTGGACATTTTGGTATATCTAAGACTTTGTCTCGAATTTTATCTTTGTATTATTGGCCGAGTATTCGAAGGGATGTTTATCGTTATGTGAGGGCGTGTAATGTTTGTCAAGCAAATAAAAGTCCTAACAAATCAACGCCAGGTCTTATGGGAAGTTGTAGGGAGATAAATTTTCCATTCCAGATGCTTTCGGCTGATCTTTTGGGTCCATATGTCAGGTCCAAACAGGGTAACCGGTATGTCCTGGTGGTTGTAGATTGGTTTACGAAATTTATGTTGGTTCATCCTATGAATAATGCAACTGCTAAGAACATAACGAAATTCTTAGAAAATCAAGTATTTTTAATTTATGGAGTTCCTCAAATTTTTTGTTGTGATAATGGTCCACAGTTCATTAGTAATGAATTTAAAAATCTGTTAAAAAATTATAATGTTCAAAAAAATTTTTATAATTTAAGGTATCATCCTCAAGCCAACCACACGGAAAGAGTTAACCGAGACATCACGCGTTGCATTAGATCTTATATACATGACAATCACAAGGATTGGGATTCAAGCATTTATAAAGTTAGTCAGGCAATAAGAACAGCAAAGCATGAAGTCACGGGTTACTCTCCGGCATTCTTAACCTTTGGCAGAAATGTTCCAATTTCGGGGGATTACTATGGTAAGGTTTCTCAAAACGAAAATAATATACCTTTAATTACTGAAAATAATCAATATACTAACGATTTACAAGAACTTCCTAAACTTTTTGTCGATATTAGGAATAAAATAAAGGCATACCATAGTAAAAATTCTAAACATTATAATCTGAGAAAACGGGATGTTTGTTATCACGTTGGTGATAAACTTTGGAAAAAGAATTTTAAGTTATCTGATGCCCCTAATGACTTCACGGCAAAATTTGCGCCAAAATATATACCATGTGTGGTACATAAGGTTCTTTCTAATGTAGCTTATAATTTGAGGGACATGGATGGTAATGACCTTGGTAACTGGCATATTAGCGACTTAAAAGAAAATTTCTCTAACAGTGATGACGAGGAATCTATTGATGGTAACATTGATAAATAATGAAAGTCAATTTTGTTTAGTCTGTTTGGAAATATAATTTTGGCAAGTTTTATCTTATGTGATCTTACAATTTTCCATAGCCTGGCTGTGTTTTTTTTTTGGTGGTATTGTCTATCTGCGCCTAATATCGTTAGTAGATAGCAATACTGTGGGTTAGTTGGTGGGAATA